>WNGS01002018.1:72496-108115 GCA_020271785.1 Procambarus virginalis
TGTGTGTCACCAGCTCTTGTGGACTGTCACCAGTGTTCTTGGTGTGTCACCAGCTCTAGTGGGCTGTCACCAGTGTTCTTGGTGTGTCACCAGCTCTAGTGGACTGTCACCAGCTCTAGTGGACTGTCACCAGTGTTTCTTGTTGGTGTGTCACCAGCTCTAGTGGACACTCACCAGCTCTAGTAGACTGTCACCAGCTCTAGTGGACTGTCACCAGTGTTCTTGGTGTGTCACCAGCTCTAGTGGACTCTCACCAGCTCTAGTGGACTGTCACCAGCTCTAGTGGACTGTCCCAGTGTTCTTGGTGTGTCACCAGATCTAGTGGTCTGTCACCAGCTCTAGTGGACTGTCACCAGTGTTCTTGGTATGTCACCAATCTAGTGGGCTGTCACCAGCTCTAGTGGACTGTCACCAGTGTTCTTGTGTGTCACCAGCTCTAGTGGACTGTCACCAGTGTTCTTGGTGTGTCAAAAGCTCTAGTGGACTGTCACCAGTGTTCTTGGTGTGTCACCAGCTCTATTGGACTGTCACCAGTGTTCTTGGTGTGTCACCAGCTCTAGTGGACTGTCACCAGTGTTCTTGTGTGTCACCAGCTCTAGTGGACTGTCACCAGTGGTCTTGGTGTGTCACCAGCTCTAGTGGGCTGTCTCCAGCTCTAGTGGACTGTCACCAGCTCTAGTGGACTGTCACCAGTGTTCTTGGTGTGTCACCAGCTCTAGTGGACTGTCACCAGTGTTCTTGGTGTGTCACCAGCTGTAGTGGACTGTCACCAGTGTTCTTGGTGTGTCAACAGCTCTAGTGGACTGTCACTAGCTCTAGTGGGCTGTCACCAGTGTTCTTGATGTGTCACCAGCTCTAGTGGACTGTCACCAGTGGTCTTGTGGTGTCACCAGCTCTAGTGGACTGTCACCAGCTCTAGTGGACTGTCACCAGTGGTCTTGGTGTGTCACTAGCTCGAGTGGGCTGTCACCAGTATTCTTGGTGTGTCACCAGCTCTAGTGGACTGTCACCAGTGTTCTTGGTGTGTCACCAGCTCTAGTACTGGTCTGTCACCAGTGTTCTTGGTGTGTCACCAGCTCTAGTTGACTGTCACCAGCTCTAGTGGACTGTCACCAGTGTTCTTGGTGTGTCACCAGCTCTAGTGGACTGTCACCAGTGTTCTTGGTGTGTCACCAGCTCTAGTGGACTGTCACCAGTGTTCTTGGTGTGTCATCAGCTCTAGTGGACTGTCACCAGTGTTCTTGGTGTGTCACCAGATCTAGTGTACTGTCACCAGTGTTCTTGGTGTGTCACCAGGTCTAGTGGACTGTCACCAGCGTTCTTGGTGTGTCACCAGCTCTAGTGGACTGTCACCAGTGTTCTTGGTGTGTCACCAGCTTTAGTGGACTGTCACCAGTGTTCTTGGTGTGTCACCAGCTCTAGTGGACTGTCACCAGTGTTCTTGGTGTGTCACCAGCTCTAGTGGACTGTCACCAGTGTTCTTGGTGTGTCACCAGCTCTAGTGGACTGTCACCAGCTCTAGTGGACTGTCACCAGCTCTAGTGGACTGTCACCAGCTCTAGTGGACTGTCACCAGCTCTAGTGGACTGTCACCAGTGTTCTTGGTGTGTCACCAGCTCTAGTGGACTGTCAACAGCTCTAGTGGACTGTCACCAGTGTTCTTGGTGTGTCACCAGCTCTAGTGGACAATGTCACCAGTGTTCTTGGTGTGTCACCAGCTCTAGTGGACTGTCACCAGTGTTCTTGGTGTGTCACCAGCTCCAGTGGGCTGTCACCAGTGTTCTTGGTGTGTCACCAGCTCTAGTGGACTGTCACCAGTGTTATTGGTGTGTCACCAGCTCTAGTGGTCTGTCACCAGCTCTAGTGGGTTGTCACCAGTGTTCTTGGTGTGTCACCAGCTCTAGTAGTCTGCCACCAGTGTTCTTGGTGTGTCACCAGCTCTAGTGGACTATCACCAGTGTTCTTGGTGTGTCACCAGCTCTAGTGGACTGTCACCAGTGTTCTTGGTGTGTCACCAGCTCTAGTGGACTGTCACCAGTGTTCTTGGTGTGTCACCAGCTCTAGTGGACTGTCACCAGTGTTCTTGGTGTGTCACCAGATCTAGTGAACTGTCACCAGCTCTAGTGGACTGTCACCAGCTCTAGTGGACTATCACCAGTGTTCATGGTGTGTCACCAGCTCTAGTGGACTATCACCAGTGTTCTTGGTGTGTCACCAGCTCTAGTAGACTGTCACCAGTGTTCTTGGTGTGTCACCAGCTCTAGTGGACTGTCACCAGTGTTCTTGGTGTGTCACCAGCTCTAGTGGGCTGTCACCAGTGTTCTTGGTGTGTCACCAGCTCTAGTGGACTGTCACCAGCTCTAGTGGACTGTCACCAGCTCTAGTGGACTGTCACCAGCTCTAGTGGACTGTCACCAGTGTTCTTGGTGTGTCACCAGAACTAGTGGTCTGTCACCAGCTCTAGTGGACTGTCACCAGTGTTCTTAGTGTGTCACCAGCTCTAGTGGACTGTCACCAGCTCTAGTGGACTGTCACCAGCTCTAGTGGACTGTCACCAGTGTTCTTGGTGTGTCACCAGCTCTAGTGGCCTGTCACCAGTGTTCTTGGTGTGTCACCAGCTCTAGTGGGCTGTCACCAGTTCTAGTGGACTGTCACCAGCTCTAGTGGACTGTCACCAATGTTCTTGGTGTGTCACCAGCTCTAGTGGACTGTCACCAGTCTTCATGGTGTGTCACCAGCTCTAGTGGACTATCACCAGTGTTCTTGGTGTGTCACCAACTCTAGTGGGCTGTCACCAGTGGTCTTGGTGTGTCACTAGCTCTAGTGGATTGCCACTAGCTCTAGTGGGCTGTCACCAGTGTTCTTGGTGTGTCACCAGCTCTAGTGGACTGTCACCAGTGGTCTTGGTGTGTCACCAGCTCTAGTGGACTGTCACCAGCTCTAGTGGACTGTCACCAGTGGTCTTGGTGTGTCACCAGCTCTAGTGGGCTGTCACCAGTGTTCTTGGTGTGTCACCAGCTCTAGTGGTTACCTGGTTGATACCTGGTTGATGGGGTTCTGGGAGTTCTTCTACTTCCCAAGCCCGGCCCGACGCCAGGCTCGACTTGTGAGAGCTTGGTCCACCAGGCTGTTGCTTGGAGCGGCCCGCAGGCCCACATACCCACCACAGCCCGGCTGGTCCGGAACTTCTCTTAGAAAACTGTCCAGTTTTCTCTTGAAAATGTCCACGGTTGTTCCGGCAATATTTCTTATAGTCGCTGGGAGGACGTTGAACAACCGCGGACCTCTGATGTTTATACAGTGCTCTCTGATTGTGCCTATGGCACCTCTGCTCTTCACTGGATCAATCTTGCACTTTCTTCCATATCGTTCACTCCAGTACGTTGTTATTTTGCTGTGCAGATTTGGGACCTGGCCCTCCAGTATTTTCCATGTGAATATTATTTGGTATCTTTCTCGTCTCCTTTCTAGAGAGTACATTTGGAGAGCTTTGAGACGATCCCAATAATTTAGGTGCTTTATCTCGTCTATGCGTGCCGTATATGTTCTCTGTATTCCCTCTATTTCAGCAATCTCTCCTGCTCTGAAGGGGAAGTGAGTACTGAGCAGTACTCGAGACGGGACAACACAAGTGACTTGAAGAGTACAACCATTGTGATGGGATCCCTGGATTTGAAAGTTCTCGTAATCCATCCGATCATTTTTCTGGCTGACGCAATATTTGCTTGGTTATGCTCCCTAAACGTTAGATCGTCTGACATCATTATTCCCAAATCCTTGACATGCTGTTTTTCTACTATGGGAAGATTTGATTGTGTTTTGTACCCTGTATTATGTTTCAGATCCTCATTTTTGCCGTACCTGAGTACCTGAAATTTATCACTGTTAAACATCATGTTATTTTCTGCTACCCAATCGAAAACTTTGTTGACATCTGCTTGTAGTTTTTCAATGTCTTCAACAGAGGTAATTTTCATGCTGATTTTTGTGTCATCTGCAAAGGACGACACGAAGCTGTGACGTGTATTTTTGTCTATATCAGATATGAGAATAAGGAACAGTAGTGGTGCAAGGACTGTACCTTGAGGTACAGAGCTTTTAACATCGCTTGGACTCGATTTTATCTGATTGACTGTTACTCTTTGTGTTCTGTTCGACAGGAAATTGAGTATCCAGCTTCCTACTTTTCCAGTTAATCCCATTCACTGTCACCAGTGTTCTTGGTGTGTCACCAGCTCTAGTACTGGTCTGTCACCAGTGTTCTTGGTGTGTCACCAGCTCTAGTGGACTGTCACCAGCTCTAGTGGACTGTCACCAGTGTTCTTGGTGTGTCACCAGCTCTAGTGGACTGTCACCAGTGATCTTTGTGTGTCACCAGCTCTAGTGGACTGTCACCAGTGTTCTTGGTGTGTCGCCAGCTCTAGTGGACTGCCACCAGTGTTCTTGGTGTGTCACCAGCTCTAGTGGACTGTCACCAGCTCTAGTGGACTGTCACCAGGTCTAGTGAACTGTCTCCAGTGTTCTTGGTGTGTCACCAGCTCTAGTGGACTGTCACCAGTGTTCTTGGTGTGTCACCAGCTCTAGTGGACTGTCACCAGTGTTCTTGGTGTGTCACCAGCTCTAGTGGACTGCCACCAGTGTTCTTGGTGTGTCACCAGCTCTAGTGGACTGTCACCAGTGTTCTTGGTGTGTCACCAGCTCTAGTGAACTGTCACCAGTGTTCTTGGTGTGTCACCAGTTCTAGTGGTCTGTCACCAGCTCTAGTGGACTGTCACCAGTGTTCTTGGTGTGTCACCAGCTCTAGTGGACTGTCACCAGTGTTCTTTGTGTGTCACCAGCTCTAGTGGACTGTCACCAGTGTTCTTGGTGTGCCACCAGCTCTAGTGGACTGCCACCAGTGTTCTTGGTGTGTCACCAGCTCTAGTGGACTGTCACCAGCTCTAGTGGACTGTCACCAGGTCTAGTGGACTGTCTCCAGAGTTCTTGGTGTGTCACCAGCTCTAGTGGACTGTCACCAGTGTTCTTGGTGTGTCACCAGCTCTAGTGGACTGTCACCAGTGTTCTTGGTGTGTCACCAGCTCTAGTGAACTGCCACCAGTGTTCTTGGTGTGTCACCAGCTCTAGTGGACTGTCACCAGTGTTCTTGGTGTGTCACCAGCTCTAGTGAACTGTCACCAGTGTTCTTGTGTGTCACCAGTTCTAGTGGTCTGTCACCAGCTCTAGTGGACTGTCACCAGTGTTCTTGGTGTGTCACCAGCTCTAGTGGACTGTCACCAGTGTTCTTGGTGTGTCACCAGCTCTAGTGGTCTGTCACCAGCTCTAGTGGACTGTCACCACTGTTCTTGGTGTGTCATCAGCTCTAGTGGACTGTCACCAGTGTTCTTGGTGTGTCACCAGCTCTAGTGGACTGTCACCAGTGTTCTTGGTGTGTCACCAGCTCTAGTGGACTGTTACCAGTGTTCTTGGTGTGTCACCAGCTCTAGTGGACTGTCACCAGCTCTAGTGGACTGTCACCAGCTCTAGTGGACTGTCACCAGTGTTCTTGGTGTGTCACCAGCTAGTAGTGGTCTGTCACCAGTGTTCTTGGTGTGTCACCAGCTCTAGTGGACTGTCACCAGTGTTCTTGTTGTGTCACCAGCTCTAGTGGACTGTCACCAATGGTCTTGTGTGTCACCAGCTCTAGTGGACTGTCACCAGCTCTAGTGGACTGTCACCAGTGTTCTTGGTGTGTCACCAGCTCTAGTGGTCTGTCACCAGTTTTCTTGGTGTGTCACCAGCTCTAGTGGACTGTCACCAGCTATAGTGGACTGTCACCAGTGTTCTTGGTGTGTCACCAGCTCTAGTGGACTGTCACCAGTGGTCTTGGTGTGTCACCAGCTCTAGTGGACTGTCACCAGCTCTAGTGGACTGTCACCAGTGTTCTTGGTGTGTCACAGCTCTAGTGGACTTCACAGCTCTAGTGGACGTCACCAGCTCTAGTGGACTGTCACCAGTGTTCTTGGTGTGTCACCAGCTCTAGTGGACTGTCACCAGTGTTCTTGGTGTGTCACCAGCTCTAGTGGACTGTCACCAGTGTTCTTGGTGTGTCACCAGCTCTAGTGGTCTGTCACCAGTGTTCTTGGTGTGTCACCAGCTCTAGTGGATGTCACCAGCTATAGTGGACTGTCACCAGTGTCTTGGTGTGTCACCAGCTCTAGTGGACTGTCACCTGCTATAGGTGACTGTCACCAGCTCTAGGGGACTGTCACCAGTGTTCTTGGGTGTGTCACCAGCTCTAGTGGACTGTCACCAGCTCTAGTGGACTGTCACCAGTGTTCTTGGTGTGTCACCAGCTCTAGTGGACTGTCACCAGTGTTCTTGGTGTGTCACCAGCTCTAGTGGACTGTCACCAGTGTTCTTGGGGTGTCACCAGCTCTAGTGGACTGTCACCAGTTTCTTGGTGTGTCACCAGCTTAGTGGACTGTCACAGCTCTAGTGGACTGTCACCAGTGTTCTNTGGACTGTCACCAGCTCTAGTGGACTGTCACAGTGTTCTTGTGTGTCACCAGCTCTAGTGGACTGTCATCAGTGTTCTTGGTGTGTCACCAGCTCTAGTGGCCTGTCACAGTGTTTTGGTGTGTCACCAGCTCTAGTGGACTGTCACCAGTGTTCTTGGTGTGTCACCAGCTCTAGTGGCTGTCACCAGTGTTCTTGGTGTGTCACCAGCTCTAGTGGACTGTCACCAGTGTTCATGGTGTGTCACCAGCTCTAGTGGACTGTCACCAGCTCTAGTGGACTGTCACCAGTGTTCTTGGTGTGTCACCAGCTCTAGTGGACTGTCACCAGTGTTCTTGGTGTGTCACCAGCTCTAGTGGACTGTCACCAGTGTTCTTGGTGTGTCACCAGCTCTAGTGGACTGTCACCAGTGTTCTTGGTGTGTCACCAGCTCTAGTGGACTGTCACCAGCTCTAGTGGACTGTCACCAGTGTTCTTGGTGTGTCACCAGCTCTAGTGGACTGTCACCAGTGTTCTTGGTGTGTCACCAGCTCTAGTGGACTGTCACCAGCTCTAGTGGACTGTCACCAGTGCTCTGGTGTGTCACCAGCTCTAGTGGACTGTCACCAGCTCTAGTGGACTGTCACCAGTGCTTGGTGTGTCACCAGCTCTAGTGGACTGTCACCAGTGTTCTTGGTGTGTCACCAGCTCTAGTGGACTGTCACCAGTGTTCTTGGTGTGTCACCAGCTCTAGTGGACTGTCACCAGTGTTCTTGGTGTGTCACCAGCTCTAGTGGACTGTCACCAGTGTTCTTGGTGTGTCACCAGCTCTAGTGGACTGTCACCAGTGTCTTGGTGTGTCACCAGCTCTAGTGGCTGTCACCAGCTCTAGTGGACTGTCACCAGCTCTAGTGGACTGTCACCAGCTCTAGTGGACTGTCACCAGTGTTCTTGGTGTGTCACCAGCTCTAGTGGACTGTCACCAGTGTTCTTGGTGTGTCACCAGCTCTAGTGGACTGTCACCAGTGTTCTTGGTGTGTCACCAGCTCTAGTGGACTGTCACCAGCTCTAGTGGGCTGTCACCAGTGTTCTTGGTGTGTCACCAGCTCTAGTGGACTGTCACCAGTGGTCTTGGTGTGTCACCAGCTCTAGTGGACTGTCACCAGTGTTCTTGGTGTGTCACCAGCTCTAGTGGACTGTCACCAGTGTTCTTGGTGTGTCACCAGCTCTAGTGGACTGTCACCAGCTCTAGTGGACTGTCACCAGTGTTCTTGGTGTGTCACCAGCTCTAGTGGACTGTCACCAGTGTTCTTGGTGTGTCACCAGCTCTAGTGGACTGTCACCAGCTCTAGTGGACTGTCACCAGTGCTCTTGGTGTGTCACCAGCTCTAGTGGACTGTCACCAGCTCTAGTGGACTGTCACCAGTGTTCTTGGTGTGTCACCAGCTCTAGTGGACTGTCACCAGTGTTCTTGGTGTGTCACCAGCTCTAGTGGACTGTCACCAGTGTTCTTGGTGTGTCACCAGCTCTAGTGGACTGTCACCAGTGTTCTTGGTGTGTCACCAGCTCTAGTGGACTGTCACCAGTGTTCTTGGTGTGTCACCAGCTCTAGTGGACTGTCACCAGTGTTCTTGGTGTGTCACCAGCTCTAGTGGACTGTCACCAGCTCTAGTGGACTGTCACCAGCTCTAGTGGACTGTCACCAGCTCTAGTGGACTGTCACCAGTGTTCTTGGTGTGTCACCAGCTCTAGTGGACTGTCACCAGTGTTCTTGGTGTGTCACCAGCTCTAGTGGACTGTCACCAGTGTTCTTGGTGTGTCACCAGCTCTAGTGGACTGTCACCAGCTCTAGTGGACTGTCACCAGTGTTCTTGGTGTGTCACCAGCTCTAGTGGACTGTCACCAGTGTTCTTGGTGTGTCACCAGCTCTAGTGGACTGTCACCAGCTCTAGTGGACTGTCACCAGTGTTCTTGGTGTGTCACCAGCTCTAGTGGACTGTCACCAGTGTTCTTGGTGTGTCACCAGCTCTAGTGGACTGTCACCAGTGTTCTTGGTGTGTCACCAGCTCTAGTGGTCTGTCACCAGTGTTCTTGGTGTGTCACCAGCTCTAGTGGACTGTCACCAGCTCTAGTGGACTGTCACCAGTGTTCTTGGTGTGTCACCAGCTCTAGTGGACTGTCACCAGTGTTCTTGGTGTGTCACCAGCTCTAGTGGACTGTCACCAGTGTTCTTGGTGTGTCACCAGCTCTAGTGGACTGTCACCAGTGTTCTTGGTGTGTCACCAGCTCTAGTGGACTGTCACCAGTGTTCTTGGTGTGTCACCAGCTCTAGTGGACTGTCACCAGTGTTCTTGGTGTGTCACCAGCTCTAGTGGACTGTCACCAGTGTTCTTGGTGTGTCACCAGCTCTAGTGGACTGTCACCAGCTCTAGTGGACTGTCACCAGTGTTCTTGGTGTGTCACCAGCTCTAGTGGACTGTCACCAGTGTTCTTGGTGTGTCACCAGCTCTAGTGGACTGTCACCAGCTCTAGTGGACTGTCACCAGTGTTCTTGGTGTGTCACCAGCTCTAGTGGACTGTCACCAGTGTTCTTGGTGTGTCACCAGCTCTAGTGGACTGTCACCAGTGTTTTGGTGTGTCACCAGCTCTAGTGGACTGTCACCAGTGTTCTTGGTGTGTCACCAGCTCTAGTGGACTGTCACCAGTGTTCTTGGTGTGTCACCAGCTCTAGTGGACTGTCACCAGCTCTAGTGGACTGTCACCAGCTCTAGTGGACTGTCACCAGTGTTCTTGGTGTGTCACCAGCTCTAGTGGACTGTCACCAGTGTTCTTGGTGTGTCACCAGCTCTAGTGGACTGTCACCAGCTCTAGTGGACTGTCACCAGTGCTCTTGGTGTGTCACCAGCTCTAGTGGACTGTCACCAGCTCTAGTGGACTGTCACCAGTGTTCTTGGTGTGTCACCAGCTCTAGTGGGCTGTCACCAGTGTTCTTGGTGTGTCACCAGCTCTAGTGGACTGTCACCAGTGTTCTTGGTGTGTCACCAGCTCTAGTGGACTGTCACCAGTGTTCTTGGTGTGTCACCAGCTCTAGTGGACTGTCACCAGTGTTCTTGGTGTGTCACCAGCTCTAGTGGACTGTCACCAGTGTTCTTGGTGTGTCACCAGCTCTAGTGGACTGTCACCAGTGTTCTTGGTGTGTCACCAGCTCTAGTGGACTGTCACCAGTGTTCTTGTGTGTCACCAGCTCTAGTGGACTGTCACCAGCTCTAGTGGACTGTCACCAGCTCTAGTGGACTGTCACCAGCTCTAGTGGACTGTCACCAGTGTTCTTGGTGTGTCACCAGCTCTAGTGGACTGTCACCAGTGTTCTTGGTGTGTCACCAGCTCTAGTGGACTGTCACCAGTGTTCTTGGTGTGTCACCAGCTCTAGTGGACTGTCACCAGTGTTCTTGGTGTGTCACCAGCTCTAGTGGACTGTCACCAGTGTTCTTGGTGTGTCACCAGCTCTAGTGGACTGTCACCAGTGTTCTTGGTGTGTCACCAGCTCTAGTGGACTGTCACCAGCTCTAGTGGACTGTCACCAGTGTTCTTGGTGTGTCACCAGCTCTAGTGGACTGTCACCAGTGTTCTTGGTGTGTCACCAGCTCTAGTGGACTGTCACCAGCTCTAGTGGACTGTCACCAGCTCTAGTGGACTGTCACCAGCTCTAGTGGACTGTCACCAGTGTTCTTGGTGTGTCACCAGCTCTAGTGGACTGTCACCAGTGTTCTTGGTGTGTCACCAGCTCTAGTGGACTGTCACCAGTGTTTTGGTGTGTCACCAGCTCTAGTGGACTGTCACCAGTGTTCTTGGTGTGTCACCAGCTCTAGTGGACTGTCACCAGTGTTCTTGGTGTGTCACCAGCTCTAGTGGACTGTCACCAGCTCTAGTGGACTGTCACCAGTGTTCTTGGTGTGTCACCAGCTCTAGTGGACTGTCACCAGTGTTCTTGGTGTGTCACCAGCTCTAGTGGACTGTCACCAGCTCTAGTGGACTGTCACCAGTGCTCTTGGTGTGTCACCAGCTCTAGTGACTGTCACCAGCTCTAGTGGACTGTCACCAGTGTTCTTGGTGTGTCACCAGCTCTAGTGGACTGTCACCAGTGTTCTTGGTGTGTCACCAGCTCTAGTGGACTGTCACCAGTGTTCTTGGTGTGTCACCAGCTCTAGTGGACTGTCACCAGTGTTCTTGGTGTGTCACCAGCTCTAGTGGACTGTCACCAGTGTTCTTGGTGTGTCACCAGCTCTAGTGGACTGTCACCAGCTCTAGTGGACTGTCACCAGTGTTCTTGGTGTGTCACCAGCTCTAGTGGACTGTCACCAGTGTTCTTGGTGTGTCACCAGCTCTAGTGGACTGTCACCAGTGTTCTTGGTGTGTCACCAGCTCTAGTGGACTGTCACCAGCTCTAGTGGACTGTCACCAGTGTTCTTGGTGTGTCACCAGCTCTAGTGGACTGTCACCAGCTCTAGTGGACTGTCACCAGTGGTCTTGGTGTGTCACCAGCTCTAGTGGACTGTCACCAGTGTTCTTGGTGTGTCACCAGCTCTAGTGGACTGTCACCAGTGTTCTTGGTGTGTCACCAGCTCTAGTGGACTGTCACCAGTGTTCTGGTGTGTCACCAGCTCTAGTGGACTGTCACCAGTGTTCTTGGTGTGTCACCAGCTCTAGTGGACTGTCACCAGCTCTAGTGGACTGTCACCAGCTCTAGTGGACTGTCACCAGCTCTAGTGGACTGTCACCAGCTCTAGTGGACTGTCACCAGTGTTCTAGGTGTGTCACCAGCTCTAGTGGACTGTCACCAGTGTTCTTGGTGTGTCACCAGCTCTAGTGGACTGTCACCAGTGTTCTGGTGTGTCACCAGCTCTAGTGGACTGTCACCAGTGTTCTTGGTGTGTCACCAGCTCTAGTGGACTGTCACCAGTGTTCTTGGTGTGTCACCAGCTCTAGTGGACTGTCACCAGCTCTAGTGGACTGTCACCAGTGTTCTTGGTGTGTCACCAGCTCTAGTGGACTGTCACCAGTGGTCTTGGTGTGTCACCAGCTCTAGTAGGCTGTCACCAGCTCTAGTGGACTGTCACCAGCTCTAGTGGACTGTCACCAGCTCTAGTGGACTGTCACCAGTGTTCTTTTGTGTCACCAGCTCTAGTGGACTGTCACCAGTGTTCTTGGTGTGTCACCAGCTCTAGTGGCTGTCACCAGCTCTAGTGGACTGTCACCAGTGTTCTTGGTGTGTCACCAGCTCTAGTGAGCTGTCACCAGTGTTCTTGGTGTGTCACCAGCTCTAGTGGACTGTCACCAGCTCTAGTGGACTGTCACCAGTGTTCTTGGTGTGTCACCAGCTCTAGTGGACTGTCACCAGTGGTCTTGGTGTGTCACCAGCTCTAGTGGACTGTCACCAGCTCTAGTGGACTGTCACCAGTGGTCTTGGTGTGTCACCAGCTCTAGTGGCTGTCACCAGTGTTCTTGGTGTGTCACCAGCTCTAGTGGACTGTCACCAGTGTTCTTGGTGTGTCACCAGCTCTAGTGGACTGTCACCAGTGTTCTTGGTGTGTCACCAGCTCTAGTGGACTGTCACCAGCTCTAGTGGACTGTCACCAGTGTCTTGGTGTGTCACCAGCTCTAGTGGACTGTCACCAGTGTTCTTGGTGTGTCACCAGCTCTAGTGGACTGTCACCAGTGTTCTTGGTGTGTCACCAGCTCTAGTGGACTGTCACCAGTGTTCTTGGTGTGTCACCAGCTCTAGTGGACTGTCACCAGTGTTCTTGGTGTGTCACCAGCTCTAGTGGACTGTCACCAGTGTTCTTGGTGTGTCACCAGCTCTAGTGGACTGTCACCAGCTCTAGTGGACTGTCACCAGTGTTCTTGGTGTGTCACCAGCTCTAGTGGACTGTCACCAGTGTTCTTGGTGTGTCACCAGCTCTAGTGGACTGTCACCAGCTCTAGTGGACTGTCACCAGCTCTAGTGGACTGTCACCAGCTCTAGTGGACTGTCACCAGCTCTAGTGGACTGTCACCAGTGTTCTTGGTGTGTCACCAGCTCTAGTGGACTGTCACCAGTGTTCTTGGTGTGTCACCAGCTCTAGTGGACTGTCACCAGTGTTTTGGTGTGTCACCAGCTCTAGTGGACTGTCACCAGTGTTCTTGGTGTGTCACCAGCTCTAGTGGACTGTCACCAGTGTTCTTGGTGTGTCACCAGCTCTAGTGGACTGTCACCAGCTCTAGTGGACTGTCACCAGTGTTCTTGGTGTGTCACCAGCTCTAGTGGACTGTCACAGTGTTCTTGTGTGTCACCAGCTCTAGTGGACTGTCACCAGCTCTAGTGGACTGTCACCAGTGCTCTTGGTGTGTCACCAGCTCTAGTGCACTGTCACCAGCTCTAGTGGACTGTCACCAGTGGTCTTGGTGTGTCACCAGCTCTAGTGGACTGTCACCAGTGTTCTTGGTGTGTCACCAGCTCTAGTGGACTGTCACCAGTGTTCTTGGTGTGTCACCAGCTCTAGTGGACTGTCACCAGTGTTCTTGGTGTGTCACCAGCTCTAGTGGACTGTCACCAGTGTTCTTGGTGTGTCACCAGCTCTAGTGGACTGTCACCAGTGTTCTTGGTGTGTCACCAGCTCTAGTGGACTGTCACCAGTGTTCTTGGTGTGTCACCAGCTCTAGTGGACTGTCACCAGTGTTCTTGGTGTGTCACCAGCTCTAGTGGACTGTCACCAGCTCTAGTGGACTGTCACCAGTGTTCTTGGTGTGTCACCAGCTCTAGTGGACTGTCACCAGTGTTCTTGGTGTGTCACCAGCTCTAGTGGACTGTCACCAGTGTTCTTGGTGTGTCACCAGCTCTAGTGGACTGTCACCAGTGTTCTTGGTGTGTCACCAGCTCTAGTGGACTGTCACCAGTGTTCTTGGTGTGTCACCAGCTCTAGTGGACTGTCACCAGTGTTCTTGGTGTGTCACCAGCTCTAGTGGACTGTCACCAGTGTTCTTGGTGTGTCACCAGCTCTAGTGGACTGTCACCAGCTCTAGTGGACTGTCACCAGTGTTCTTGGTGTGTCACCAGCTCTAGTGGACTGTCACCAGTGTTCTTGGTGTGTCACCAGCTCTAGTGGACTGTCACCAGCTCTAGTGGACTGTCACCAGCTCTAGTGGACTGTCACCAGCTCTAGTGGACTGTCACCAGTGTTCTTGGTGTGTCACCAGCTCTAGTGGACTGTCACCAGTGTTCTTGGTGTGTCACCAGCTCTAGTGGACTGTCACCAGTGTTTTGGTGTGTCACCAGCTCTAGTGGACTGTCACCAGTGTTCTTGGTGTGTCACCAGCTCTAGTGGACTGTCACCAGTGTTCTTGGTGTGTCACCAGCTCTAGTGGACTGTCACCAGCTCTAGTGGACTGTCACCAGTGTTCTTGGTGTGTCACCAGCTCTAGTGGACTGTCACCAGTGTTCTTGGTGTGTCACCAGCTCTAGTGGACTGTCACCAGTGTTCTTGGTGTGTCACCAGCTCTAGTGGACTGTCACCAGCTCTAGTGGACTGTCACCAGCTCTAGTGGACTGTCACCAGTGTTCTTGGTGTGTCACCAGCTCTAGTGGACTGTCACCAGTGTTCTTGGTGTGTCACCAGCTCTAGTGGACTGTCACCAGTGTTCTTGGTGTGTCACCAGCTCTAGTGGACTGTCACCAGTGTTCTTGGTGTGTCACCAGCTCTAGTGGACTGTCACCAGTGTTCTTGGTGTGTCACCAGCTCTAGTGGACTGTCACCAGTGTTCTTGGTGTGTCACCAGCTCTAGTGGACTGTCACCAGTGTTCTTGGTGTGTCACCAGTGTTCTTGGTGTGTCACCAGCTCTAGTGGACTGTCACCAGTGTTCTTTGTGTGTCACCAGCTCTAGTGGACTGTCACCAGCTCTAGTGGACTGTCACCAGCTCTAGTGGACTGTCACCAGTGTTCTTGGTGTGTCACCAGCTCTAGTGGACTGTCACCAGTGTTCTTGGTGTGTCACCAGCTCTAGTGGACTGTCACCAGTGTTCTTGGTGTGTCACCAGCTCTAGTGGACTGTCACCAGTGTTCTTGGTGTGTCACCAGCTCTAGTGGACTGTCACCAGTGTTCTTGGTGTGTCACCAGCTCTAGTGGACTGTCACCAGCTCTAGTGGACTGTCACCAGTGTTCTTGGTGTGTCACCAGCTCTAGTGGACTGTCACCAGTGTTCTTGGTGTGTCACCAGCTCTAGTGGACTGTCACCAGCTCTAGTGGACTGTCACCAGCTCTAGTGGACTGTCACCAGTGTTCTTGGTGTGTCACCAGCTCTAGTGGACTGTCACCAGTGTTCTTGGTGTGTCACCAGCTCTAGTGGACTGTCACCAGTGTTCTTGGTGTGTCACCAGCTCTAGTGACTGTCACCAGTGTTCTTGGTGTGTCACCAGCTCTAGTGGACTGTCACCAGCTCTAGTGGGCTGTCACCAGTGTTCTTGGTGTGTCACCAGCTCTAGTGGACTGTCACCAGTGTTCTTGGTGTGTCACCAGCTCTAGTGGACTGTCACCAGTGTTCTTGGTGTGTCACCAGCTCTAGTGGACTGTCACCAGTGTTCTTGGTGTGTCACCAGCTCTAGTGGACTGTCACCAGCTCTAGTGGACTGTCACCAGTGTTCTTGGTGTGTCACCAGCTCTAGTGGACTGTCACCAGTGTTCTTGGTGTGTCACCAGCTCTAGTGGACTGTCACCAGTGTTCTTGGTGTGTCACCAGCTCTAGTGGACTGTCACCAGTGTTCTTGGTGTGTCACCAGCTCTAGTGGACTGTCACCAGTGTTCTTGGTGTGTCACCAGCTCTAGTGGACTGTCACCAGTGTTCTTGGTGTGTCACCAGCTCTAGTGGACTGTCACCAGTGTTCTTGGTGTGTCACCAGCTCTAGTGGACTGTCACCAGTGTTCTTGGTGTGTCACCAGCTCTAGTGGACTGTCACCAGTGTTCTTGGTGTGTCACCAGCTCTAGTGGACTGTCACCAGCTCTAGTGGACTGTCACCAGTGTTCTTGGTGTGTCACCAGCTCTAGTGGACTGTCACCAGCTCTAGTGGACTGTCACCAGTGTTCTTGGTGTGTCACCAGCTCTAGTGGACTGTCACCAGCTCTAGTGGACTGTCACCAGCTCTAGTGGACTGTCACCAGCTCTAGTGGACTGTCACCAGTGTTCTTGGTGTGTCACCAGCTCTAGTGGACTGTCACCAGCTCTAGTGGACTGTCACCAGTGTTCTTGGTGTGTCACCAGCTCTAGTGGACTGTCACCAGTGTTCTTGGTGTGTCACCAGCTCTAGTGGACTGTCACCAGTGTTCTTGGTGTGTCACCAGCTCTAGTGGACTGTCACCAGTGTTCTTGGTGTGTCACCAGCTCTAGTGGACTGTCACCAGTGTTCTTGGTGTGTCACCAGCTCTAGTGGACTGTCACCAGCTCTAGTGGACTGTCACCAGTGTTCTTGGTGTGTCACCAGCTCTAGTGGACTGTCACCAGTGTTCTTGGTGTGTCACCAGCTCTAGTGGACTGTCACCAGTGTTCTTGGTGTGTCACCAGCTCTAGTGGACTGTCACCAGTGTTCTTGGTGTGTCACCAGCTCTAGTGGACTGTCACCAGTGTTCTTGGTGTGTCACCAGCTCTAGTGGACTGTCACCAGTGTTCTTGGTGTGTCACCAGCTCTAGTGGACTGTCACCAGTGTTCTTGGTGTGTCACCAGCTCTAGTGGACTGTCACCAGTGTTCTTGGTGTGTCACCAGCTCTAGTGGACTGTCACCAGCTCTAGTGGACTGTCACCAGCTCTAGTGGACTGTCACCAGCTCTAGTGGACTGTCACCAGTGTTCTTGGTGTGTCACCAGCTCTAGTGGACTGTCACCAGTGTTCTTGGTGTGTCACCAGCTCTAGTGGACTGTCACCAGTGTTTTGGTGTGTCACCAGCTCTAGTGGACTGTCACCAGTGTTCTTGGTGTGTCACCAGCTCTAGTGGACTGTCACCAGTGTTCTTGGTGTGTCACCAGCTCTAGTGGACTGTCACCAGCTCTAGTGGACTGTCACCAGTGTTCTTGGTGTGTCACCAGCTCTAGTGGACTGTCACCAGTGTTCTTGGTGTGTCACCAGCTCTAGTGGACTGTCACCAGCTCTAGTGGACTGTCACCAGTGCTCTTGGTGTGTCACCAGCTCTAGTGGACTGTCACCAGCTCTAGTGGACTGTCACCAGTGGTCTTGGTGTGTCACCAGCTCTAGTGGACTGTCACCAGTGTTCTTGGTGTGTCACCAGCTCTAGTGGACTGTCACCAGTGTTCTTGGTGTGTCACCAGCTCTAGTGGACTGTCACCAGTGTTCTTGGTGTGTCACCAGCTCTAGTGGACTGTCACCAGTGGTCTTGGTGTGTCACCAGCTCTAGTGGACTGTCACCAGCTCTAGTGGACTGTCACCAGTGTTCTTGGTGTGTCACCAGCTCTAGTGGACTGTCACCAGTGTTCTTGGTGTGTCACCAGCTCTAGTGGACTGTCACCAGTGTTCTTGGTGTGTCACCAGCTCTAGTGGACTGTCACCAGCTCTAGTGGACTGTCACCAGTGCTCTTGGTGTGTCACCAGCTCTAGTGGACTGTCACCAGCTCTAGTGGACTGTCACCAGTGTTCTTGGTGTGTCACCAGCTCTAGTGGACTGTCACCAGTGTTCTTGGTGTGTCACCAGCTCTAGTGGACTGTCACCAGTGTTCTTGGTGTGTCACCAGCTCTAGTGGACTGTCACCAGTGTTCTTGGTGTGTCACCAGCTCTAGTGGACTGTCACCAGTGTTCTTGGTGTGTCACCAGCTCTAGTGGACTGTCACCAGTGTTCTTGGTGTGTCACCAGCTCTAGTGGACTGTCACCAGCTCTAGTGGACTGTCACCAGCTCTAGTGGACTGTCACCAGCTCTAGTGGACTGTCACCAGTGTTCTGGTGTGTCACCAGCTCTAGTGGACTGTCACCAGTGTTCTTGTGTCACCAGCTCTAGTGGACTGTCACCAGTGTTCTTGGTGTGTCACCAGCTCTAGTGGACTGTCACCAGTGTTCTTGGTGTGTCACCAGCTCTAGTGGACTGTCACCAGTGTTCTTGGTGTGTCACCAGCTCTAGTGGACTGTCACCAGCTCTAGTGGACTGTCACCAGCTCTAGTGGACTGTCACCAGTGTTCTTGGTGTGTCACCAGCTCTAGTGGACTGTCACCAGTGTTCTTGGTGTGTCACCAGCTCTAGTGGACTGTCACCAGTGTTCTTGGTGTGTCACCAGCTCTAGTGGACTGTCACCAGCTCTAGTGGACTGTCACCAGTGCTCTTGGTGTGTCACCAGCTCTAGTGGACTGTCACCAGCTCTAGTGGACTGTCACCAGTGTTCTTGGTGTGTCACCAGCTCTAGTGGACTGTCACCAGTGTTCTTGGTGTGTCACCAGCTCTAGTGACTGTCACCAGTGTTCTTGGTGTGTCACCAGCTCTAGTGGACTGTCACCAGCTCTAGTGGGCTGTCACCAGTGTTCTTGGTGTGTCACCAGCTCTAGTGGACTGTCACCAGTGTCTTGGTGTGTCACCAGCTCTAGTGGACTGTCACCAGCTCTAGTGGACTGTCACCAGTGTTCTTGGTGTGTCACCAGCTCTAGTGGACTGTCACCAGTGTTCTTGGTGTGTCACCAGCTCTAGTGGACTGTCACCAGTGTTCTTGGTGTGTCACCAGCTCTAGTGGACTGTCACCAGTGTTCTTGGTGTGTCACCAGCTCTAGTGGACTGTCACCAGCTCTAGTGGACTGTCACCAGTGTTCTTGGTGTGTCACCAGCTCTAGTGGACTGTCACCAGTGTTCTTGGTGTGTCACCAGCTCTAGTGGACTGTCACCAGTGTTCTTGGTGTGTCACCAGCTCTAGTGGACTGTCACCAGTGTTCTTGGTGTGTCACCAGCTCTAGTGGACTGTCACCAGCTCTAGTGGACTGTCACCAGCTCTAGTGGACTGTCACCAGTGTTCTTGGTGTGTCACCAGCTCTAGTGGACTGTCACCAGTGTTCTTGGTGTGTCACCAGCTCTAGTGGACTGTCACCAGTGTTCTTGGTGTGTCACCAGCTCTAGTGGACTGTCACCAGCTCTAGTGGACTGTCACCAGTGCTTGGTGTGTCACCAGCTCTAGTGGACTGTCACCAGCTCTAGTGGACTGTCACCAGTGTTCTTGGTGTGTCACCAGCTCTAGTGGACTGTCACCAGTGTTCTTGGTGTGTCACCAGCTCTAGTGGACTGTCACCAGTGTTCTTGGTGTGTCACCAGCTCTAGTGGACTGTCACCAGTGTTCTTGGTGTGTCACCAGCTCTAGTGGACTGTCACCAGTGTTCTTGGTGTGTCACCAGCTCTAGTGGACTGTCACCAGCTCTAGTGGACTGTCACCAGTGTTCTTGGTGTGTCACCAGCTCTAGTGGACTGTCACCAGTGTTCTTGGTGTGTCACCAGCTCTAGTGGACTGTCACCAGCTCTAGTGGACTGTCACCAGTGCTCTTGGTGTGTCACCAGCTCTAGTGGACTGTCACCAGCTCTAGTGGACTGTCACCAGTGTTCTTGGTGTGTCACCAGCTCTAGTGGACTGTCACCAGTGTTCTTGGTGTGTCACCAGCTCTAGTGGACTGTCACCAGTGTTCTTGGTGTGTCACCAGCTCTAGTGGACTGTCACCAGTGTTCTTGGTGTGTCACCAGCTCTAGTGGACTGTCACCAGTGTTCTTGGTGTGTCACCAGCTCTAGTGGACTGTCACCAGTGTTCTTTGGTGTGTCACCAGCTCTAGTGGACTGTCACCAGTGTTCTTGGTGTGTCACCAGCTCTAGTGGACTGTCACCAGTGTTCTTGTGTGTCACCAGCTCTAGTGGACTGTCACCAGTTCTTGGGTGTCACCAGCTCTAGTGGACTGTCACCAGTGTTCTTGGTGTGTCACCAGCTCTAGTGGACTGTCACCAGTCTAGTGGACTGTCACCAGTCTAGTGGACTGTCACCAGCTCTAGTGGACTGTCACCAGTGTTCTTGGTGTGTCACCAGCTCTAGTGGACTGTCACCAGTGTTCTTGGTGTGTCACCAGCTCTAGTGGACTGTCACCAGTGTTCTTGGTGTGTCACCAGCTCTAGTGGACTGTCACCAGTGTTCTTGGTGTGTCACAGCTCTAGTGGACTGTCACCAGTGTCTTGGTGTGTCACCAGCTCTAGTGGACTGTCACCAGCTCTAGTGGACTGTCACCAGTGTTCTTGGTGTGTCACCAGCTCTAGTGGACTGTCACCAGTGGTCTTGGTGTGTCACCAGCTCTAGTGGCTGTCACCAGCTCTAGTGGACTGTCACCAGCTCTAGTGGACTGTCACCAGCTCTAGTGGACTGTCACCAGTGTTCTTGTGTGTCACCAGCTCTAGTGGACTGTCACCAGTGTTCTTGGTGTGTCACCAGCTCTAGTGACTGTCACCAGTGGTCTTGGTGTGTCACCAGCTCTAGGGACTGTCACCAGCTCTAGTGGACTGTCACCAGTGTTCTTGGTGTGTCACCAGCTCTAGTGGACTGTCACCAGTGTTCTTGGTGTGTCACCAGCTCTAGTGGGACGTCACCAGCTCTAGTGGACTGTCACCAGTGGTCTTGGTGTGTCACCAGCTCTAGTGGACTGTCACCAGTGTTCTTGGTGTGTCACCAGCTCTAGTGGACTGTCACCAGTGTTCTTGGTGTGTCACAAGCGCTAGTAGTGGACTGTCACCAGTGTTCTTGGTGTGTCACCAGCTCTAGTGGACTGTCACCAGCTCTAGTGGACTGTCACCAGTGTTCTTGGTGTGTCACCAGCTCTAGGGGACTGTCACCAGCTCTAGTGACTGTCACAGTGTTCTTGGTGTGTCACCAGCTCTAGTGGACTGTCACCAGTGTTCTTGGTGTGTCACCAGCTCTAGTGGACTGTCACCAGTGTTCTGGTGTGTCACCAGCTCTAGTGGACTGTCACCAGTGTTCTTGGTGTGTCACCAGCTCTAGTGGACTGTCACCAGTGTTCTTGGTGTGTCACCAGCTCTAGTGGGGACTGTCACCAGCTCTAGTGGACTGTCACCAGTGTCTTGGGTGTCACCAGCTCTAGTGGACTGTCACCAGTGTTCTTGGTGTGTCACCAGCTCTAGTGGACTGTCACCAGCTCTAGTGGACTGTCACCAGTGTTCTTGGTGTGTCACCAGCTCTAGTGGACTGTCACCAGCTCTAGTGGACTGTCACCAGTGGTCTTGGTGTGTCACCAGCTCTAGTGGGACTGTCACCAGTGTTCTTGGTGTGTCACCAGCTCTAGTGGACTGTCACCAGTGTTCTTGGTGTGTCACCAGCTCTAGTGGACTGTCACCAGTGTTCTTGGTGTGTCACCAGCTCTAGTGGACTGTCACCAGTGTTCTTGGTGTGTCACCAGCTCTAGTGGACTGTCACCAGTGTTCTTGGTGTGTCACCAGCTCTAGTGGACTGTCACCAGTGTCTGGGGTGTCACCAGCTCTAGTGGACTGTCACCAGTGTTCTTGGTGTGTCACCAGCTCTAGTGGACTGTCACCAGCTCTAGTGGACTGTCACCAGCTCTAGTGGACTGTCACCAGCTCTAGTGGACTGTCACCAGTGTTCTTGGTGTGTCACCAGCTCTAGTGGACTGTCACCAGTGGTCTTGGTGTGTCACCAGCTCTAGTGGACTGTCACCAGTGTTCTTGGTGTGTCACCAGCTCTAGTGGACTGTCACCAGTGTTCTTGGTGTGTCACCAGCTCTAGTTGGACTGTCACCAGTGTTCTTGGTGTGTCACCAGCTCTAGTGGACTGTCACCAGCTCTAGTGGACTGTCACCAGTGTTCTTGGTGTGTCACCAGCTCTAGTGGACTGTCACCAGTGTTCTTGGTGTGTCACCAGCTCTAGTGGACTGTCACCAGCTCTAGTGGACTGTCACCAGTCTAGTGGTGTGTCACCAGCTCTAGTGGCTGTCACCAGTGTTCTTGGTGTGTCACCAGCTCTAGTGGACTGTCACCAGCTCTAGTGGACTGTCACCAGTGTTCTTGGTGTGTCACCAGCTCTAGTGGACTGTCACCAGTGTTCTTGGTGTGTCACCAGCTCTAGTGGACTGTCACCAGTGTTCTTGGTGTGTCACCAGCTCTAGTGGACTGTCACCAGTGTTCTTGGTGTGTCACCAGCTCTAGTGGACTGTCACCAGTGTTCTTGTGTGTCACCAGCTCTAGTGGACTGTCACCAGTGTTCTTGTGTGTCACCAGCTCTAGTGGACTGTCACCAGTGTTCTTGGTGTGTCACCAGCTCTAGTGGACTGTCACCAGTGTTCTTGGTGTGTCACCAGCTCTAGTGGACTGTCACCAGCTCTAGTGGACTGTCACCAGCTCTAGTGGACTGTCACCAGCTCTAGTGGACTGTCACCAGCTCTAGTGGACTGTCACCAGTGTTCTTGGTGTGTCACCAGCTCTAGTGGACTGTCACCAGTGTTCTTGGTGTGTCACCAGCTCTAGTGGACTGTCACCAGTGTTCTTGGTGTGTCACCAGCTCTAGTGGACTGTCACCAGTGTTCTTGGTGTGTCACCAGCTCTAGTGGACTGTCACCAGTTCTTGGTGTGTCACCAGCTCTAGTGGACTGTCACCAGCTCTAGTGGACTGTCACCAGTGTTCTTGGTGTGTCACCAGCTCTAGTGGACTGTCACCAGTGTTCTTGGTGTGTCACCAGCTCTAGTGGACTGTCACCAGCTCTAGTGGTGTGTCACCAGCTCTAGTGGACTGTCACCAGTGTTCTTGGTGTGTCACCAGCTCTAGTGGACTGTCACCAGTGTTCTTGGTGTGTCACCAGCTCTAGTGGACTGTCACCAGCTCTAGTGGACTGTCACCAGTGTTCTTGGTGTGTCACCAGCTCTAGTGGACTGTCACCAGTGTTCTTGGTGTGTCACCAGCTCTAGTGGACTGTCACCAGCTCTAGTGGACTGTCACCAGTGCTCTTGGTGTGTCACCAGCTCTAGTGGACTGTCACCAGCTCTAGTGGACTGTCACCAGTGGTCTTGGTGTGTCACCAGCTCTAGTGGACTGTCACCAGTGTTCTTGGTGTGTCACCAGCTCTAGTGGACTGTCACCAGTGTTCTTGGTGTGTCACCAGCTCTAGTGGACTGTCACCAGTGTTCTTGGTGTGTCACCAGCTCTAGTGGACTGTCACCAGTGGTCTTGTGTGTCACCAGCTCTAGTGGACTGTCACCAGCTCTAGTGGACTGTCACCAGTGTTCTTGGTGTGTCACCAGCTCTAGTGGACTGTCACCAGTGTTCTTGGTGTGTCACCAGCTCTAGTGGACTGTCACCAGTGTTCTGGTGTGTCACCAGCTCTAGTGGACTGTCACCAGCTCTAGTGGACTGTCACCAGTGCTCTTGGTGTGTCACCAGCTCTAGTGCACTGTCACCAGCTCTAGTGGACTGTCACCAGTGGTCTTGGTGTGTCACCAGCTCTAGTGGCTGTCACCAGTGTTCTTGGTGTGTCACCAGCTCTAGTGGACTGTCACCAGTGTTCTTGGTGTGTCACCAGCTCTAGTGGACTGTCACCAGTGTTCTTGGTGTGTCACCAGCTCTAGTGGTCTGTCACCAGTGTTCTAGGTGTGTCACCAGCTCTAGTGGACTGTCACCAGTGTTCTTGGTGTGTCACCAGCTCTAGTGGACTGTCACCAGTGTTCTTGGTGTGTCACCAGCTCTAGTGGACTGTCACCAGTGTTCTTTGTGTGTCACCAGCTCTAGTGGACTGTCACCAGCTCTAGTGGACTGTCACCAGCTCTAGTGGACTGTCACCAGCTCTAGTGGACTGTCACCAGTGTTCTTGGTGTGTCACCAGCTCTAGTGGACTGTCACCAGTGTTCTTGGTGTGTCACCAGCTCTAGTGGACTGTCACCAGTGTTCTTGGTGTGTCACCAGCTCTAGTGGACTGTCACCAGTGTTCTTGGTGTGTCACCAGCTCTAGTGGACTGTCACCAGTGTTCTTGGTGTGTCACCAGCTCTAGTGGACTGTCACCAGCTCTAGTGGACTGTCACCAGTGTTCTTGGTGTGTCACCAGCTCTAGTGGACTGTCACCAGTGTTCTTGGTGTGTCACCAGCTCTAGTGGCTGTCACCAGCTCTAGTGGACTGTCACCAGCTCTAGTGGACTGTCACCAGCTCTAGTGGACTGTCACCAGCTCTAGTGGACTGTCACCAGTGTTCTTGGTGTGTCACCAGCTCTAGTGGACTGTCACCAGTGTTCTTGGTGTGTCACCAGCTCTAGTGGACTGTCACCAGTGTTCTTGGTGTGTCACCAGCTCTAGTGACTGTCACCAGTGTCTTGGTGTGTCACCAGCTCTAGTGGACTGTCACCAGCTCTAGTGGACTGTCACCAGTGTTCTTGGTGTGTCACCAGCTCTAGTGGACTGTCACCAGTGTTCTTGGTGTGTCACCAGCTCTAGTGGACTGTCACCAGCTCTAGTGGACTGTCACCAGTGTTCTTGGTGTGTCACCAGCTCTAGTGGACTGTCACCAGTGTTCTTGGTGTGTCACCAGCTCTAGTGGACTGTCACCAGTGTTCTTGGTGTGTCACCAGCTCTAGTGGTCTGTCACCAGTGTTCTTGGTGTGTCACCAGCTCTAGTGGACTGTCACCAGCTCTAGTGGACTGTCACCAGTGTTCTTGGTGTGTCACCAGCTCTAGTGGACTGTCACCAGTGTTCTTGGTGTGTCACCAGCTCTAGTGGACTGTCACCAGTGTTCTTGGTGTGTCACCAGCTCTAGTGGACTGTCACCAGTGTTCTGGTGTGTCACCAGCTCTAGTGGACTGTCACCAGTGTTCTTGGTGTGTCACCAGCTCTAGTGGACTGTCACCAGTGTTCTTGGTGTGTCACCAGCTCTAGTGGTCTGTCACCAGCTCTAGTGGACTGTCACCAGTGTTCTTGGTGTGTCACCAGCTCTAGTGGACTGTCACCAGTGTTCTTGGTGTGTCACCAGCTCTAGTGGACTGTCACCAGTTCTAGTGGACTGTCACCAGCTCTAGTGGACTGTCACCAGCTCTAGTGGACTGTCACCAGTGTTCTTGGTGTGTCACCAGCTCTAGTGGACTGTCACCAGTGTTCTTGGTGTGTCACCAGCTCTAGTGGACTGTCACCAGTTCTAGTGGACTGTCACCAGTGTTCTTGGTGTGTCACCAGCTCTAGTGGACTGTCACCAGTGTTCTTGGTGTGTCACCAGCTCTAGTGGACTGTCACCAGCTCTAGTGGACTGTCACCAGTGCTCTTGGTGTGTCACCAGCTCTAGTGGACTGTCACCAGCTCTAGTGGACTGTCACCAGTGTTCTTGGTGTGTCACCAGCTCTAGTGGACTGTCACCAGTGTTCTTGGTGTGTCACCAGCTCTAGTGGACTGTCACCAGTGTTCTTGGTGTGTCACCAGCTCTAGTGGACTGTCACCAGTGTTCTTGGTGTGTCACCAGCTCTAGTGGACTGTCACCAGTGTTCTTGGTGTGTCACCAGCTCTAGTGGACTGTCACCAGTGTTCTTGGTGTGTCACCAGCTCTAGTGGACTGTCACCAGCTCTAGTGGACTGTCACCAGCTCTAGTGGACTGTCACCAGCTCTAGTGGACTGTCACCAGTGTTCTTGGTGTGTCACCAGCTCTAGTGGACTGTCACCAGTGTTCTTGGTGTGTCACCAGCTCTAGTGGACTGTCACCAGTGTTCTTTGTGTGTCACCAGCTCTAGTGGACTGTCACCAGCTCTAGTGGACTGTCACCAGCTCTAGTGGACTGTCACCAGTGTTCTTGGTGTGTCACCAGCTCTAGTGGACTGTCACCAGTGTTCTTGGTGTGTCACCAGCTCTAGTGGCTGTCACCAGTGTTCTTGGTGTGTCACCAGCTCTAGTGGACTGTCACCAGCTCTAGTGGACTGTCACCAGTGCTCTTGGTGTGTCACCAGCTCTAGTGGACTGTCACCAGCTCTAGTGGACTGTCACCAGTGTTCTTGGTGTCACCAGCTCTAGTGGACTGTCACCAGTGTTCTTGGTGTGTCACCAGCTCTAGTGGACTGTCACCAGTGTTCTTGGTGTGTCACCAGCTCTAGTGGACTGTCACCAGTGTTCTTGGTGTGTCACCAGCTCTAGTGCTGTCACCAGTGTTCTGGTGTGTCACCAGCTCTAGTGGACTGTCACCAGCTCTAGTGGACTGTCACCAGTGTTCTTGGTGTGTCACCAGCTCTAGTGGACTGTCACCAGTGTTCTTGTGTGTCACCAGCTCTAGTGGACTGTCACCAGCTCTAGTGGACTGTCACCAGTGCTCTTGTGTGTCACCAGCTCTAGTGGACTGTCACCAGCTCTAGTGGACTGTCACCAGTGTCTTGGTGTGTCACCAGCTCTAGTGGACTGTCACCAGTGTTCTTGGTGTGTCACCAGCTCTAGTGGACTGTCACCAGTGTTCTTGGTGTGTCACCAGCTCTAGTGGACTGTCACCAGTGTTCATGGTGTGTCACCAGCTCTAGTGGACTGTCACCAGTGTTCTTGGTGTGTCACCAGCTCTAGTGGACTGTCACCAGTGTTCTTGGTGTGTCACCAGCTCTAGTGGACTGTCACCAGTGTTCTTGGTGTGTCACCAGCTCTAGTGGACTGTCACCAGTGTTCTTGGTGTGTCACCAGCTCTAGTGGACTGTCACCAGCTCTAGTGGACTGTCACCAGCTCTAGTGGACTGTCACCATCTGTTCACCAGCTCTAGTGGACTGTCACCAGCTCTAGTGGACTGTCACCAGTGTTCTTGTGGTGTCACCAGCTCTAGTGGACTGTCACCAGTGTTCTTGTGTGTCACCAGCTCTAGTGACTGTCACCAGTGTTCTTGGTGTGTCACCAGCTCTAGGGACTGTCACCAGCTCTATGGGCTGTCACCAGTGTTCTTGGTGTGTCACCAGCTCTAGTGGACTGTCACCAGTGTTCTTGTGTGTCACCAGCTCTAGTGGACTGTCACCAGCTCTAGTGACTGTCACCAGTGTCTTGGTGTTCACCAGCTCTAGTGGACTGTCACCAGTGTTCTTGGTGTGTCACCAGCTCTAGTGGACTGTCACCAGTGTTCTTGTGTGTCACCAGCTCTAGTCTGGTCTGTCACCAGTGTTCTTGGTGTGTCACCAGCTCTAGTGGACTGTCACCAGCTCTAGTGGACTGTCACCAGTGTTCTTGGTGTGTCACCAGCTCTAGTGGACTGTCACCAGTGTTCTTGGTGTGTCACCAGCTCTAGTGGACTGTCACCAGTGTTCTTGGTGTGTCACCAGCTCTAGTGGACTGTCACCAGTGTTCTTGGTGTGTCACCAGCTCTAGTGGACTGTCACCAGTGTCTAGTGTGTCACCAGCTCTAGTGGACTGTCACCAGTGTTCTTGGTGTGTCACCAGCTCTAGTGGACTGTCACCACCGTGTTTTGGTGTGTCACCAGCTCTAGTGACTGTCACCAGTGTTCTTGGTGTGTCACCAGCTCTAGTGGACTGTCACCAGTGTTCTTGGTGTGTCACCAGCTCTAGTGGACTGTCACCAGTGTTCTTGGTGTGTCACCAGCTCTAGTGGACTGTCACCAGCTCTAGTGGACTGTCACCAGTGTTCTTGGTGTGTCACCAGCTCTAGTGGACTGTCACCAGTTTCTTGGTGTGTCACCAGCTCTAGTGACTGTCACCAGCTCTAGTGGACTGTCACCAGTGTTCTTGGTGTGTCACCAGCTCTAGTGGACTGTCACCAGTGTTCTTGGTGTGTCACCAGCTCTAGTGGACTGTCACCAGTGTTCTTGGTGTGTCACCAGCTCTAGTGGACTGTCACCAGTGTTCTGGTGTGTCACCAGCTCTAGTGGACTGTCACCAGTGTTCTTGGTGTGTCACCAGCTCTAGTGGACTGTCACCAGTGTTCTTGGTGTGTCACCAGCTCTAGTGGACTGTCACCAGTGTTCTTGGTGTGTCACCAGCTCTAGTGGACTGTCACCAGTGTTCTTGGTGTGTCACCAGCTCTAGTGGACTGTCACCAGCTCTAGTGGACTGTCACCAGCTCTAGTGACTGTGTCACCAGCTCTAGTGGACTGTCACCAGTGTTCTTGGTGTGTCACCAGCTCTAGTGGACTGTCACCAGTGTTCTTGGTGTGTCACCAGCTCTAGTGGACTGTCACCAGTGTTCTTGGTGTGTCACCAGCTCTAGTGGACTGTCACCAGTGTTCTTGGTGTGTCACCAGCTCTAGTGGACTGTCACCAGTGTTCTTGTGTGTCACCAGCTCTAGTGGACTGTCACCAGCTCTAGTGGACTGTCACCAGTGTTCTTGGTGTGTCACCAGCTCTAGTGGACTGTCACCAGTGTTCTTGGTGTGTCACCAGCTCTAGTGGACTGTCACCATGTCTAGTGGTGTGTCACCAGCTCTAGTGGACTGTCACCACCAGCTCTAGTGGACTGTCACCAGTGTTCTGGTGTGTCACCAGCTCTAGTGGACTGTCACCAGCTCTAGTGGACTGTCACCAGTGTTCTTGGTGTGTCACCAGCTCTAGTGGACTGTCACCAGTGTTCTGGTGTGTCACCAGCTCTAGTGGACTGTCACCAGCTCTAGTGGACTGTCACCAGTGCTCTTGGTGTGTCACCAGCTCTAGTGGACTGTCACCAGCTCTAGTGGACTGTCACCAGTGGTCTTGGTGTGTCACCAGCTCTAGTGGGCTGTCACCAGTGTTCTTGGTGTGTCACCAGCTCTAGTGGACTGTCACCAGTGTTCTTGGTGTGTCACACCAGCTCTAGTGGACTGTCACCAGTGTTCTTGGTGTGTCACCAGCTCTAGTGGACTGTCACCAGTGTTCTTGGTGTGTCACCAGCTCTAGTGGACTGTCACCAGTGTTCTTGGTGTGTCACCAGCTCTAGTGGACTGTCACCAGTGTTCTTGGTGTGTCACCAGCTCTAGTGGACTGTCACCAGTGTTCTTTGTGTGTCACCAGCTCTAGTGGACTGTCACCAGCTTCTAGTGGACTGTCACCAGCTCTAGTGGACTGTCACCAGCTCTAGTGGACTGTCACCAGTCTATGGTGTGTCACCAGCTCTAGTGGACTGTCACCAGTGTTCTTGGTGTGTCACCAGCTCTAGTGGACTGTCACCGTGTTCTTGGTGTGTCACCAGCTCTAGTGGACTGTCACCAGTGTTCTTGGTGTGTCACCAGCTCTAGTGACTGTCACCAGTGTTCTTGGTGTGTCACCAGCTCTAGTGGACTGTCACCAGTGTTCTTGTGTGTCACCAGCTCTAGTGGACTGTCACCAGCTCTAGTGGACTGTCACCAGTGTTCTTGGTGTGTCACCAGCTCTAGTGGACTGTCACCAGTGTTCTTGGTGTGTCACCAGCTCTAGTGGACTGTCACCAGCTCTAGGTGTGTCACCAGCTCTAGTGGACTGTCACCAGTGTTCTTGGTGTGTCACCAGCTCTAGTGGACTGTCACCAGTGTCTTGGTGTGTCCCAGCTCTAGTGGACTGTCACCAGTGTTCTTGGTGTGTCACCAGCTCTAGTGGACTGTCACCAGTGTTCTTGGTGTGTCACCAGCTCTAGTGGACTGTCACCAGCTCTAGTGGACTGTCACCAGTGTTCTTGTGTGTCACCAGCTCTAGTGGACTGTCACCAGTGGTCTTGGTGTGTCACCAGCTCTAGTGGACTGTCACCAGCTCTAGTGGACTGTCACCAGTGTTCTTGTGTGTCACCAGCTCTAGTGGACTGTCACCAGCTCTAGTGGACTGTCACCAGCTCTAGTGGACTGTCACCAGCTCTAGTGGACTGTCACCAGTGTTCTTGGTGTGTCACCAGCTCTAGTGGACTGTCACCAGTGTTCTTGGTGTGTCACCAGCTCTAGTGGACTGTCACCAGTGTTCTTGGTGTGTCACCAGCTCTAGTGGACTGTCACCAGTGTTCTTGGTGTGTCACCAGCTCTAGTGGACTGTCACCAGCTCTAGTGGACTGTCACCAGTGTTCTTGGTGTGTCACCAGCTCTAGTGGACTGTCACCAGCTCTAGTGGACTGTCACCAGCTCTAGTGACTGTCACCAGCTCTAGTGGACTGTCACCAGTGTTCTTGGGTGTCACCAGCTCTAGTGGACTGTCACCAGCTCTAGTGGACTGTCACCAGTGTTCTTGGTGTGTCACCAGCTCTAGTGGACTGTCACCAGTGTTCTTGGTGTGTCACCAGCTCTAGTGGACTGTCACCATGTTCTTGGTGTGTCACCAGCTCTAGTGGACTGTCACCAGCTCTAGTGGACTGTCACCAGTGTTCTTGGTGTGTCACCAGCTCTAGTGGACTGTCACCAGTGTCCAGTGTTCTTGTGTGTCACCAGCTCTAGTGGACTGTCACCATGTTCTTGTGTGTCACCACTCTAGTGGACTGTCACCAGCTCTAGTGGACTGTCACCAGTGTTCTTGGTGTGTCACCAGCTCTAGTGGACTGTCACCAGTGTTCTTGGTGTCACCAGCTCTAGTGGACTGTCACCAGTGTTCTTGGTGTGTCACCAGCTCTAGTGGACTGTCACCCAGTGTTCTTGGTGTGTCACCAGCTCTAGTGGACTGTCACCAGTGTTCTTGGTGTGTCACCAGCTCTAGTGGACTGTCACCAGTGTTCTTGGTGTGTCACCAGCTCTAGTGGACTGTCACCAGTGTTCTTGGTGTGTCACCAGCTCTAGTGGACTGTCACCAGCTCTAGTGGACTGTCACCAGTGTTCTTGGTGTGTCACCAGCTCTAGTGGACTGTCACCAGCTCTAGTGGACTGTCACCAGTGTTCTTGGTGTGTCACCAGCTCTAGTGGACTGTCACCAGTGTTCTTGTGTGTCACCAGCTCTAGTGGACTGTCACCAGTGTTCTTGGTGTGTCACCAGCTCTAGTGGACTGTCACCGTGTTCTTGTGTGTCACCAGCTCTAGTGGACTGTCACCAGTGTTCTTGGTGTGTCACCAGCTCTAGTGGACTGTCACCAGTGTTCTTGGTGTGTCACCAGCTCTAGTGGACTGTCACCAGCTCTAGTGGACTGTCACCAGCTCTAGTGGACTGTCACCATGTTCTTGGTGTGTCACCAGCTCTAGTGGACTGTCACCAGTGTTCTTGGTGTGTCACCACTCTAGTGGACTGTCACCAGTGTTCTTGGTGTGTCACCAGCTCTAGTGACTGTCACCAGTGTTCTTGGTGTGTCACCAGCTCTAGTGGACTGTCACCACTCTAGTGGACTGTCACCAGTGTTCTTGTGTGTCACCAGCTCTAGTGGACTGTCACCAGTGTTCTTGGTGTGTCACCAGCTCTAGTGGACTGTCACCAGTGTTCTTGTGTGTCACCAGCTCTAGTGGACTGTCACCAGTGTTCTTGTGGTGTTCACCAGCTCTAGTGGACTGTCACCAGCTCTTGGACTGTCACCAGCTCTAGTGGACTGTCACCAGTGTTCTTGGTGTGTCACCAGCTCTAGTGGACTGTCACCAGTGTTCTTGGTGTGTCACCAGCTCTAGTGGACTGTCACCAGTGTTCTTGGTGTGTCACCAGCTCTAGTGGACTGTCACCAGTGTTCTTGGTGTGTCACCAGCTCTAGTGGACTGTCACCAGCTCTAGTGGACTGTCACCAGTGTTCTTGGTGTGTCACCAGCTCTAGTGGACTGTCACCAGTGTTCTTGGTGTGTCACCAGCTCTAGTGGACTGTCACCAGCTCTTGGTGTGTCACCAGCTCTAGTGGACTGTCACCAGTGTTCTTGGTGTGTCACCAGCTCTAGTGGACTGTCACCAGTGTTCTTGGTGTGTCACCAGCTCTAGTGGACTGTCACCAGTGTTCTTGGTGTGTCACCAGCTCTAGTGGACTGTCACCAGTGTTCTTGGTGTGTCACCAGCTCTAGTGGACTGTCACCAGCTCTAGTGGGCTGTCACCAGTGTTCTTGGTGTGTCACCAGCTCTAGTGGACTGTCACCAGTGTCTTGGTGTGTCACCAGCTCTAGTGGACTGTCACCAGCTCTAGTGGACTGTCACCAGTGTTCTTGGTGTGTCACCAGCTCTAGTGGACTGTCACCAGTGTTCTTGGTGTGTCACCAGCTCTAGTGGACTGTCACCAGTGTTCTTGGTGTGTCACCAGCTCTAGTGGACTGTCACCAGTGTTCTTGGTGTGTCACCAGCTCTAGTGGCTGTCACCAGCTCTAGTGGACTGTCACCAGTGTTCTTGGTGTGTCACCAGCTCTAGTGGACTGTCACCAGTGTTCTTGGTGTGTCACCAGCTCTAGTGGACTGTCACCAGTGTTTTGGTGTGTCACCAGCTCTAGTGGACTGTCACAGTGTTCTTGGTGTGTCACCAGCTCTAGTGGACTGTCACCAGTGTTCTTGGTGTGTCACCAGCTCTAGTGGACTGTCACCAGTCTTTAGGTGTTGTCACCAGCTCTAGTGGACTGTCACCAGTGTTTTGGTGTGTCACCAGCTCTAGTGGACTGTCACCAGTGTTCTTGGTGTGTCACCAGCTCTAGTGGACTGTCACCAGTGTATGGTGTGTCCAGCTCTAGTGGACTGTCACCAGTGTTCTTGGTGTGTCACCAGCTCTAGTGGACTGTCACCAGCTCTAGTGGGCTGTCACCAGTGTTCTTGGTGTGTCACCAGCTCTAGTGGACTGTCACCAGTGTTCTTGGTGTGTCACCAGCTCTAGTGGACTGTCACCAGTGGTCTTGGTGTGTCACCAGCTCTAGTGGACTGTCACCAGTGTTCTTGGTGTGTCACCAGCTCTAGTGGACTGTCACCAGGTTCTTGGTGTGTCACCAGCTCTAGTGGACTGTCACCAGCTCTAGTGGACTGTCACCAGTGTTCTTGGTGTGTCACCAGCTCTAGTGGACTGTCACCAGTGTTCTTGGTGTGTCACCAGCTCTAGTGGACTGTCACCAGTGGTCTTGGGTGTCACCAGTGTTCTTGGGTGTCACCAGCTCTAGTGGACTGTCACCAGTGTTCTTGGTGTGTCACCAGCTCTAGTGGACTGTCACCAGTGTTCTTGGTGTGTCACCAGCTCTAGTGGACTGTCACCAGTGTTCTTGGTGTGTCACCAGCTCTAGTGGACTGTCACCAGTGTTCTTGGTGTGTCACCAGCTCTAGTGGACTGTCACCAGTGTTTTGGTGTGTCACCAGCTCTAGTGGACTGTCACCAGTGTTCTTGGTGTGTCACCAGCTCTAGTGGACTGTCACCAGTGTTCTTGGGTGTCACCAGCTCTAGTGGACTGTCACCAGTGTTCTTGTGTGTCACCAGCTCTAGTGGACTGTCACCAGCTCTAGTGGACTGTCACCAGTGTTCTTGGTGTGTCACCAGCTCTAGTGGACTGTCACCAGTGGTCTTGGTGTGTCACCAGCTCTAGTGGACTGTCACCAGTCTAGTGGTGTGTCAGCTCTAGTGGACTGTCACCAGTGTTCTTGGTGTGTCACCAGCTCTAGTGGACTGTCACCAGTGGTCTTGGTGTGTCACCAGTGCTCTGGTGTGTCACCAGCTCTAGTGGTGTGTCACCAGCTCTAGTGGACTGTCACCAGTGTTCTTGGTGTGTCACCAGCTCTAGTGGACTGTCACCAGTGTTCTTGGGTGTGTCACCAGCTCTAGTGGCTGTCACCAGTGGTCTTGGTGTGTCACCAGCTCTAGTGGACTGTCACCAGCTCTAGTGGACTGTCACCAGTGTTCTTGGTGTGTCACCAGCTCTAGTGGACTGTCACCAGTGTCTTGGTGTGTCACCAGCTCTAGGGGACTGTCACCAGCTCTAGTGGACTGTCACCAGTGTTCTGGTGTGTCACCAGCTCTAGTGGACTGTCACCAGTGTTCTTGGTGTGTCACCAGCTCTAGTGGACTGTCACCAGTGTTCTTGGTGTGTCACCAGCTCTAGTGGACTGTCACCAGCTTAGTGGGACTGTCACCAGCTCTTGGGTGTCACCAGCTCTAGTGGACTGTCACCAGTGTTCTTGGTGTGTCACAGCTCTAGTGGACTGTCACCAGCTCTAGGGTGTCACCAGCTCTAGTGGACTGTCACCAGTGTTCTGGTGTGTCACCAGCTCTAGTGGACTGTCACCAGTGTTCTTGGTGTGTCACCAGCTCTAGTGGACTGTCACCAGTGTTCTTGGTGTGTCACCAGCTAGTTACTGGACTGTCACCAGTGTTCTTGGTGTGTCACCAGCTCTAGTGGACTGTCACCAGCTCTAGTGACTGTCACAGTGTTCTTGGTGTGTCACCAGCTCTAGTGGACTGTCACCAGTGTTCTTGGTGTGTCACCAGCTCTAGTGGACTGTCACCAGTGTTCTTGGTGTGTCACCAGCTCTAGTGGACTGTCACCAGCTCTAGTGGGACTGTCACCAGTGTTCTGGTGTGTCACCAGCTCTAGTGGACTGTCACCAGTGTTCTTGGTGTGTCACCAGCTCTAGTGGACTGTCACCAGTGTTCTTGGTGTGTCACCAGTGCTCTGGTGTGTCACCAGCTCTAGTGGTGTGTCACCAGCTCTAGTGGACTGTCACCAGTGTTCTTGGTGTGTCACCAGCTCTAGTGGACTGTCACCAGTGTTCTTGGTGTGTCACCAGCTCTAGTGGACTGTCACCAGTGTTCTGGTGTGTCACCAGCTCTAGTGGCTGTCACCAGCTCTAGTGGACTGTCACCAGTGTTCTTGGTGTGTCACCAGCTCTAGTGGACTGTCACCAGTGTCTTGGTGTGTCACCAGCTCTAGTGGACTGTCACCAGTGTAGTTGGACTGTCACCAGCTCTAGTGGACTGTCACCAGTGTTCTTGGTGTGTCACCAGCTCTAGTGGACTGTCACCAGTGTTCTTGGTGTGTCACCAGCTCTAGTGGACTGTCACAGTGTTCTTGTGTGTCACCAGCTCTAGTGGACTGTCACCAGTTTCTTGGTGTGTCACCAGCTCTAGTGGACTGTCACCAGTGTTCTTGGTGTGTCACCAGCTCTAGTGGACTGTCACCAGTGTTCTGGTGTGTCACCAGCTCTAGTGGACTGTCACCAGTGTTCTTGGTGTGTCACCAGCTCTAGTGGACTGTCACCAGTGTTCTTGGTGTGTCACCAGCTCTAGTGGACTGTCACCAGTGTTCTTGGGTGTCACCAGCTCTAGTGGACTGTCACCAGTGTTCTTGGTGTGTCACCAGCTCTAGTGGACTGTCACCAGTGTTCTTGGTGTGTCACCAGCTCTAGTGGACTGTCACCAGTGTTCTTGGTGTGTCACCAGCTCTAGTGGACTGTCACCAGTGTTCTTGGTGTGTCACCAGCTCTAGTGGACTGTCACCAGTGTTCTGGGTGTGTCACCAGCTCTAGTGGACTGTCACCAGTGTTCTTGGTGTGTCACCAGCTCTAGTGGACTGTCACCAGCTCTAGTGGACTGTCACCAGTGTTCTTGGTGTGTCACCAGCTCTAGTGGACTGTCACCAGTGTCTTGTGTGTCACCAGCTCTAGTGGACTGTCACCAGTGGTTTGGTGTGTCACCAGTGTTCTTGGTGTGTCACCAGCTCTAGTGGACTGTCACCAGTGTTCTTGGTGTCACCAGCTCTAGTGGACTGTCACCAGTGTTCTTGTGTGTCACCAGCTCTAGTGGACTGTCACCAGTGTCTTGGTGTGTCACCAGCTCTAGTGGACTGTCACCAGTGTTCTTGGTGTGTCACCAGCTCTAGTGGACTGTCACCAGTGTTCTTGGTGTGTCACCAGCTCTAGTGGACTGTCACCAGGTCTTGGTGTGTCACCAGCTCTAGTGGACTGTCACCAGCTCTAGTGGGCTGTCACCAGTTTATTGGTGTGTCACCAGCTCTAGTGGACTGTCACCAGTGGTCTTGTGTGTCACCAGCTCTAGTGGACTGTCACCAGCTCTAGTGGACTGTCACCAGTGTTCTTGGTGTGTCACCAGCTCTAGTGGACTGTCACAGTGTTCTTGGTGTGTCACCAGCTCTAGTGGACTGTCACCAGTGTTCTTGGTGTGTCACCAGCTCTAGTGGACTGTCACCAGTGTCTTGGTGTGTCACCAGCTCTAGTGGACTGTCACCAGCTCTAGTGGACTGTTCACCAGTGTTATTGGTGTGTCACCAGCTTAGTGGACTGTCACCAGTGTTCTTGGTGTGTCACCAGCTCTAGTGGACTGTCACCAGTGTTCTTGG
>WNGS01002020.1:0-10803 GCA_020271785.1 Procambarus virginalis
GAGAGGAGAGAGTGTGGCTCCTGTGGTGGGGAGAGGAGAGAGTGTGGCTCCTGTGGTGGGGAGAGGTGAGAGTGTGGCTCCTGTGGTGGGGAGAGGTGAGAGTGTGGCTCCTGTGGTGGGGAGAGGTGAGAGTGTGGCTCCTGTGGTGGGGAGAGGTGAGAGTGTGGCTCCTGTGGTGGGGAGAGGAGAGAGTGTGGCTCCTGTGGTGGGGAGAGGAGAGAGTGTGGCTCCTGTGGTGGGGAGAGGAGAGAGTGTGGCTCCTGTGGTGGGGAGAGGAGAGAGTGTGGCTCCTGTGGTGGGGAGAGGTGAGAGTGTGGCTCCTGTGGTGGGGAGAGGTGAGAGTGTGGCTCCTGTGGTGGGGAGAGGAGAGAGTGTGGCTCCTGTGGTGGGGAGAGGAGAGAGTGTGGCTCCTGTGGTGGGGAGAGGAGAGAGTGTGGCTCCTGTGGTGGGGAGAGGTGAGAGTGTGGCTCCTGTGGTGGGGAGAGGAGAGAGTGTGGCTCCTGTGGTGGGGAGAGGAGAGAGTGTGGCTCCTGTGGTGGGGAGAGGAGAGAGTGTGGCTCCTGTGGTGGGAGAGGTGAGAGTGTGGCTCCTGTGGTGGGGAGAGGAGAGAGTGTGGCTCCTGTGGTGGGGAGAGGTGAGAGTGTGGCTCCTGTGGTGGGGAGAGGAGAGAGTGTGGCTCCTGTGGTGGGGAGAGGTGAGAGTGTGGCTCCTGTGGTGGGAGAGGAGAGAGTGTGGCTCCTGTGGTGGGGAGAGGTGAGTGTGTGGGGACGAAACTTTCAGACAATCTTAAACAGCACTTTAAGGTTTATGTACATAAGCGGTACACAGGGTAGACACCTATATCAGTGGACCACTTTTACAATGATCTTGTCAGTATCATTACCAGTTATTATGATAACTGGGTTAAATCAAGGGAAAAATAGAACACTCGTTCTTAATCATGGATCCTATTATTATTGCAGAGCTAAAGTGCTTCAGCTTGCTGACTCTTATTAACGAGACAAAACAGCCGACAATTTACTTACATTCCTTAATGCCAACAGAGATTTTCGCGAGCTTAAGGGTCAAGTTAAGGACACATATTGGGAACAATTCCTACAAGGTATCAATAGAACTACAACATTATCGGAAATGTGGAACAAAATTATAATCATTACCAAACCTTCAGCCCCCGTCCAGCTTCATGATACTCCTGCAGAATATGTTGACATGCTCCTAGCTCAATGGTCTAGTGTCTCACAAATTTCTTCCTTACCCCCAGATATACAGCAGCATTTAAATCACACCAACATTAACAGAAACTTTGATATTGAAATAGCACGCTCCTCGCGAGATTTAACAGTTCAATTTGCTATAACCCCCTTTGAATTAACATCAGCATTAGGAAAACCTAAACAAACTGCCCCTGGTGAGGATGGTATAACTTATAACATCTAGAGCTTACTGAATGATGTCCCTAGCCACCCTCTGCTTGACCTCTATCAAATGAGCCTCTCACAAGGTATCTTGCCAAAGAAATGGACACAAAGTATCATAATACCAATTCCTAAACCTAACTCAAAAATTCAGACCCATTTCCCTTACATCTTGCATGTGTAAAGTCTTGAAGAGAATTTTTCTCAATCGTGTCATGTTTCAGGTCAAAGAAAAACTGGCCCCAAACCTTTATGGGTTTATGCCCAAGTGTAGCACACAAACATGCTTTGCTGAATATTTTGTAAACTTCCAGGATGGGACACAGGCAGCCTTTATTGACCTAAAGTCAGCTTTCGATGTAGTGAATGGCGAAATGATATTAGAGCAACTTGCTGAATTTGGAATCAAAGGTAATCTTCTGAGTTGGATAAAGAGCTACCTATCCAACAGGCGTGCTAGTGTCCTATTTAAAGGAGTTAGAAGTACAAGAACAGATGCATTCGAACTAGGCACACCTCAAGGTGGTGTCCTAAGCCCTATGCTCTTCAATATACTTATGCACAAACTTATCCATGACATACCTGTACAACCTGTACAAGGAGCCGGTCGGCCGCGCGGACAGCACGCTGGTCTTGTGATCCTGTGGTCCTGGGTTCGATCCCAGGCGCCGGCGAGAAACAATGGGCAGAGTTTCTTTCTCCCTATGCCCCTGTTACCTAGCAGTAAAATTTGTACCTGGGTGTTAGTCAGCTGTCACGGGCTGCTTCCTGGGGGTGGAGGCCTGGTCGAGGACCGGGCCGCGGGGACACTAAAACCCCGAAATCATCTCAAGATAACCTACTGAAACTGTTATATGTTATGCTGATGATATTTGTATTATGGTACACAGTAAACCAAGGCTACAAGTGTTACTTGATGCATTCTCCAAGAAAGTAGTAGAATGTGGCCTCATAATCTCTGTTGATAAAACAAGGGTTCTTATTCCCCATTCTCTTCATGTTAACTATACTATTAATGGAGTGCCCGTGGAGACTTGCGAGTCTTATAAATATCTTGGAGTCGAGGTTAATGATGCAAATCTCGTCAGCAACCTGCGCAAAAAACTAGTTGAGCGTCTTAAACCTCTCAAAACTCTTGCTGGCAAAGGGTTTGGCATTAACATAAAATATGCTCGTAGTTTTTATATTGCCTTTACACGATTTGTTGTTGATTATTATGCCTTGCATCTTCTTAATTTTTCTCCTAAACAATTACAAGGCCTAGATGTAGTGCAGAATGATGCCATGCGCATCATCCTGGGTTGTCCTAGAACTGTCAGAATTGTTAACATGAGAAAGGAACTAAACTTACCTTCCATTTACGAAAGAATAGTTCTACTTAGTACTATGTTTTGCACCAAAACTTTGAAAAATAATGGTCCCCCCAGCTCTATCCAAATTAAATTGAAATCCTTTCTAAACAATTCTGACTGTTCCCTCAATCCGCCGCAAAAAGCTCCTTACAGTGTGTGGCTCAGTTGTTGTGCCTATAATCTTCTGAAACTGAATGTGTCTCTTAACCCTGATAAAACTGTTCACTATATTCCCCCTTGGAAAGGTGTGGAGGTCTCTCTGCATTATACCCCCATCAGTGTAAAACAAATGTATAACACTGACAATTTGAGATGTATAACATTAGAAGCTATTGACAGTCATCTTCAAAATCTCAAACCGACTGAATCCTATGCCTTTACCGATGGCTGTGTGCAGTTAGGCACTGGTAGAACAGGTTGTGCATGTGCAGTATATAAAGGGAATGAAATGATCATGTCTAGTACACAGAGACTGAACAACTGGGCAAGCACGACACAGACTGAGCTATTGGGTATTTATCTAGCCACTGAATACCTTAAGCTCAATGGTGGTGGAGTGATATTCTGTGACTCTAAAAGTGCTCTGTAGTCCTTAAATAACCCATCACAATGTATGTCGGAAGTAGCTTGTAATATTAAATGGAATGTAATTTTTGCCAATGATAATAACTCTTGTATAAAATTTGTGTGGATCCCATCCCATGTTGGAGTTGGAAAACATGACTTTGTAGATCGATTGGCCAATGAAGCTTGCAGGAAGGAAAACATCGATTATGACTTTGGACTATCTAATGCAATTATTAGAAACATACAAATTAAAGAAATTAATTCAGACTTACAAGAACTAAGAAATGCCCAGAGACCTGAAAGCTGCAGTATTAAAGGCTATGACAACTTTTGTAATAATAGGTATTTGTATGGTCAGCACAGTAACCAGACTAGGCAATATGATGTAGTCAATGCGCGAATTCGCCTTGGCTATAGACACATCTGGCAGGTTAGTGACGCTGAGCCACTACCTGAATACTCAGATTGTAAACTCTGTGACAAACCTTTAATGCATTCACTAGAACACTATATTGTTGAATGTGAAACCGTAAAAGACTTCAGACATCCTGGCGTCTTGTACCACCAACTTTGTAACTATTTCATTGACTCAGGTGTTCTGGACGACATCCTGACAATATATCCAAAATTTGTTGTCCATTTTAAAGAATGAAGAACAATTTTATTTATATTACTTCTAAGCTGCATCACTTATGAACCCATCCCTGCCCTTGTGTGGCAGTGCACAGTAGAAAGTTGTTTTCACATATCCATACATTAAAACATTGATTGTAACCATGATACATATGTGCTTCAGCCTACAGTTTAGACCTATTGTTTTGTGTATGACCCTCTGTCCTGCGTGACAGTGAATACCAGCATTATCCTCACATTAATAAGAATTAATTGAAATCCTCAGATTAGGCAAAATTGGAATTAATTTTGTCAATAAAGTTGTTAATTATAATAACTCCCTCGTGGAACAGAAGACTCGGCAGAGGAATGGGCACCATCCCACACACACCGACACACACATGTGGGGGTCACACAAACACACACATGTGGTGTGTGTGTGTGTGTACTCACCTATTTGTGCTTGCGGGGGTTGAGCTCTGACTCTTTGGTCCCGCCTCTCAACAGTCAATCAACTGATGTACAGGTTCCTGAGCCTACTGGGTTCTATCATACCTACATTTGAAACTGTGTATGGAGTCAGCCTCCACCACATCACTGCCTAATGCATTCCACCTGTTAACTACTCTGACACTGGAAAAAGTTCTTTCTAACGTCCCTGTGGCTCATTTGGGTACTCAGTTTCCACGTGTCCCCTTGTTTGCGTATCACCAGTGTTAAACAGTTTATCCGTATCTACCCTGTCAATTCCTCTGAGAATTTTGTAGGTAGTGATCATGTCTCCCCTTACTCTTCTGTCTTTCCTGCAGCCTTTCCTCGTAACTCATGCCTCTTAGTTCTGGGGCTAGCCTAGTGGCATACCTCTGAACTTTTTCAAGCTTCATCTTGTGCAAGGTACGGGCTCCATGCTGGGGCCGCATACTCCAGGATTGGTCTTACATATGTGGAATACAAGTTTCTGAATGATTCCTTACACAGGTTCCTGAAGGCTGTTCTGATCTTAGCCAGCCTCGCGTATGCCGCAGATGTAATTCTTTTTATGTGGGATTCAGGAGACAGGTTTGGTGTGATATCAATTCCTAAATCTTTCTCTCTGTCCGTTTCATGAAGTACTTCATCTCCTATTCTGTATCCAGTGTCTGGCTTCCTGTTTCCACTGCCTAATTTCATTACTTTACATTTACTCGGGTTGAACTTTCGTAGCCATTTGTTGCACCATTTATTCAGTCTGTCTAGGTCATCATGCAGCCTCATACTATATTCCTCTGTTTTAATCCTCCTCATAATTTTTGCATCATCAGGAAACAATGAGAGGAACGATTCTATACCCTCTGGGAAATCATTTACATATATCAGAAACAGTATGGACTGAACCTTGCAGAACTCCGCTGGCGATGCCTCGCCAATCTGAGACCTCACCCCTCACAGTGACTCACCGTCTTCTGGTGCTTAGGTACTCCCTTATCCAAAGAAGTCTCTTCCCTTTCACTCCTCCCTGCATCTCTAGCTTTTTACTATCCTCTTGTGTGGTACTGTGTCAAAGGCTTTCTGGAATTACAAAAATATTAAGTCTGCCCACCCCCTCTTTCTGCCTGATTGTTGTTGCCTGGTCGTAGAATTTAATCCTGTGAGGCAGGATTTGTCATCCCTGAACCTATGTTGAAGCTGTGTTACAAAGTTCTTTCGATCCAGATGTACCACTAGCTTTTTTCGCACAATCTTCTCCATCAGCTTTCATGGTATGCAGGTTGGGGACGCTGGTCTGCAGTTTAGTGCTTCCTGTCTATTCCCCTTTTTGTATATCGGGACTACATTAGCCGTCTTCCAAACTTTGAGCAGTTCCCCTGGTACCACTGATTTGTTATACACTATGGAGAGTGGCAGGCACAGTGCTTCTGCTCCTTCTTTTAGTATCCAAGGGAGATACCATCTGGCCTATAGCCTTTGTCACAGGCAACTCTAGCAAAGCTTTCTTACATTCCCGCTGGTAATCTCAAACTCTTCTAGTGGTTCCTGGTTAACTATTCCCTCTTATATCTCTGGAACTTCTCTTTGCTCAAATGTGAAGACCTCCTGGAATTTCATATTCAGTTCCTCACACACTTCCTTGTCGTTTGTAGTGAATCCTTCCGCCTCTATCCTTAATTTCATTACCTGTCCTTTACTGTTTTTCTCCTATCTGGCTGTGCAGCAATTTAAGCTGAGTCTTTGCCTTGCTTGCGATGTTATTTTCATATTGTCCTTCTGCCTCTCTTCTCATCCTGACATATTCATTCCTGGCATTCTGGTACTTTCTCTGCTCTCCAGTGTCCTGTTATTCCTATAGTTTCTCCATGCCCTTTTACTTTGCTGCTTAGCTAGCCTACATCTCTGATTAAACCATGGGTTTCTGTGGTGGTGTGTACTCACCTAGTTGTGTTTGCGGGGGTTGAGCTCTGGCTCTTTGGTCCCGCCTCTCAACCGTCAATCACAGGTGTACAGGTTCCTGAGCCTATTGTGCTCTATCATATCTACACTTGAAACTGTGTATGGAGTCAGCCTCCACCACATTACTTCCTAATGCATTCCGTCTGTCAACCACTCTGACACTAAAAAAGTTCTTTCTAATGTCTCTGTGGCTCATTTGGGCACTCAGTTCCACCTGTGTCCCCTAGTGCGTGTGCCCCTTGTACACGCACTAGTGTGTGTGTGTGTGTGTGTGTGTGTGTGTGTGTGTCTGCAACCCGTCCTCCGAATTGACAGTACGATTAATACTAAGTGTAATAAGTACACTTTCTCACTGTCATAAACAGTGCATAATGGCACTTATGGGGCTGTTACATTTACCAAACCCCCTCCCCCGATTTAATTCTCCTCGTTTCTGTTAAGACACTCAGAAGTTTAGGATGAAGTTTTCACATCAATTTGCGATCCACAAGTTTTAATATCAGGAATTTCTTTTCGGGTTTATTAAACAATAGAGATTTTATACAACATTTAAAAATATCCTGAGTTATTTTACAATTTATTGATATATTTTAGTTTTATTTTATTAGTTTTATAAAACTGTAATATCAATATAGCTATAGGTTAAGTACTAATTGTAATTAAGAAGCAATAAAATTATTATCTTCAAAAACTAAGACGGTTAGGTGAGGTTGTGGTTTTCTATTCAGTTTTTCAGGTAAACTCAAATATTCACAATATATTTGACAGTACGATTTAATACTAAATGAAAATAAGTACAATTCCTAACTGCTATGAATAGTACATAATTGCACTTATTTGTCTCCTTACATTTACCACCCCATTTTGGAGGACGGGCTGGTGTATAAGTGGAGCACTTGTCAGTAACTAAGTGTACCTCCTGGTATTATCAGCTCTGGTCTCCTGCTTCTAGCGAAAGTGCAAATTGTTACAATTATTTCCAATCAGCGGCAGGTATCCAGGATGGAGGTAATGGCTCACCGAAGCCTTTAAACTATTGTTGGGAAGCCAAAATACTGCGCTATTTATTCTTTGGCTCTCACTTTCGCTCTCTCAGGTTCGATTCCCGCGACGCGACAGAGCCGTTTGGGAACGGTTGCTTTTTACATGATGTCTCGGTTCACATAGAAGTAAAGAGATTATGTAAAGAGTAAGATAGCAGACCCGGTGGATGACTTGAAGATAGAAGACCCGGTGGATGACATGAAGATAGCAGACCCGGTGGATAACATGAAGATAGACTCGGTGGACAACATGATAGCAGACCGGTGAACAACTGTCCGAGCCTCTGGCCGTCATTACACTTTGTTTGCTTACTTGTTTGTGTTGCTTGTGTTGCTTGCAGCTTTTCGCCTGTGTTGTTATTTTTCCCATAAGGGTTCCTACCTCTAGTGGCAGCTTCGTCAGGTTCCTATTAACAACTTGAAGAACTTTGAACACCTGTAAATTGTTATTGTTGTGTAGTAGCTATCTTTTGTTGAGCGTCTTCACTGGGCTGCTCCCACCTGTCGCTATCCTCATGTGGCTAAGGCAACTCTGTCGCTATCCTCATGTGACTAAGGCAACTCTGTCGCTATCCTCATGTGGCTAAGGCAACTCATTCTCCTCATAAGATTGTACTTTTTTGTAACTATTTATAGTAACTTTTAGTTATATATTTGAACAATCGTACAGATATTGACGTGATGGAGACATAGAAAGCAGAATATCATGCTGTTCATTTTACAGAGTCCGGAAAAAATAAAGTTAAAAATAAATTTAAATATTCCTGAGCCTAGTAGCACATATATGTGCTATAATAGGCCCCAGGTATCGTGCATTAGGCCTATGATTGTTAGGTCAGATTTCATTAGCAGCATAAATAGGAAAACGTTTTCAGTTTGTCCAAATTCAGTAATACACAAGTCTACTTTCTATTGGTCCATCACGTCCATATATGAACGATTGTCAACCTAGTTACTGTAAGTCTAGGCTAGGCTGGTCCCTGGCTGTGAAGTAGGCTAGGTTGGTCCCTGGCTGTGTAGTAGACTAGGCTGGTCCCTGGCTCTGAAGTAGGCTAGGTTGGTCCCTGGCTGTGTAGTAGGCTAGGTTGGTCCCTGGCTGTGTAGTAGGCTAGGCTGGTCCCTGGCTGTGCAGTAGACTAGGCTGGTCCCTGGCTGTGCAGTAGACTAGGCTGGTCCCTGGCTGTGCAGTAGACTAGGCTGGTCCCTGGCTGTGCAGTAGACTAGGCTGGTCCCTGGCTGTGCAGTAGACTAGGCTGGTCCCTGGCTGTGCAGTAGGCTAGGCTGGTCCCTGGCTGTGAAGTAGACTAGGCTGGTCCCTGGCTGTGCAGTAGACTAGGCTGGTCCCTGGCTGTGCAGTAGACTAGGCTGGTCCCTGGCTGTGCAGTAGGCTAGGCTGGTCCCTGGCTGTGCAGTAGACTAGGCTGGTCCCTGGCTGTGCAGTAGACTAGGCTGGTCCCTGGCTGTGCAGTAGGCTAGGCTGGTCCCTGGCTGTGCAGTAGACTAGGCTGGTCCCTGGCTGTGAAGTAGACTAGGCTGGTCCCTGGCTGTGTAGTAGGCTAGGCTGGTCCCTGGCTGTGAAGTAGACTAGGCTGGTCCCTGGCTATGAAGTAGGCTAGGCTGGTCCCTGGCTGTGAAGTAGGCTAGGCTGGTCCCTGACTGTGCAGTAGGCTAGGTTGGTCCCTGTCAGTGTGAGAAGAGCAGCTGAGAAAAGGTGTGAAAATGACATAGCTAATAAAGCCAAGACTGAACCAAAGCTACTACACAGTCACATCAGGAGGCAGACAACAGTGAAGGAACAGGTGATTAAACTTAGGGTGGGCGAGGAAAGGTACACAGAGAATGACAAAGAGGTGTGTGAAGAACTCAACAAGAGGTTCCAGGAGGTCTTTACAATAGAACAGGGAGACGTCACGGCGCTAGGTAAGGTGGCAGCAAACCAGGTGACCTTGGATAGGTTCGAAATTACAAGAGATGAGGTCAAGAAGCACCTATTGGAGCTGGATGTGAGAAAAGCTGTTGGGCCAGATGGAATATCACCATGGGTATTGAAAGAGTGTGCAGGAGCACTTTGCTTGCCACTCTCCATAGTGTATAGTAAGTCACTGGAAACGGGAGACCTACCAGAAATATGGAAGACTGCTAATGTAGTACCAATATTTAAAAAGGGTGACAGACAAGAGGCACTGAACTACAGGCCAGTGTCCTTAACTTTTATACCATGCAAGGTGATGGAGAAGATTGTGAGAAAAAACCTAGTAACACATCAGGAGAGAAGAGACTTCGCGACAACCCATCAACTTGGGTTCAGGGAGAGTAAATCTTGCCTTACAGGCTTGATAGAATTCTACGATCAGGTGACAAAGATTAAGCAAGAAAGAGAAGGATGGGCGGACTGCATTTTTTGGACTGTCGGAAAGCCTTTGACACAGTACCCCATAAAAGGTTGATGCATAAGCTGGAGAAACAGGCAGGAGTAACTGGTAGGGGCTCCAGTGGATAAGGGAGTACCTAAGCAATAGGAAGCAGAGAGTTACAGTGAGGGGTGAGACCTCAGAATGGCGTGAAGTCACCAGTGGAATCCCACAGGGCTCTATGCTTGGACCTATCCTGTTCTGATATACGTAACTGATCTCCCAGAGGGTATAGACTCATTCCTCTCAATGTTTGCTGACGGCGCCAAAATTATGAGAAGGATTAAGACAGAGGAGGACAGCTTGAGGCTTCAAGAAGACCTGACAAGCTGCAGGAATGGTCGAACAAATTGGCGTTAGAGTTTACCCAAGCAAATGTAATGTATGAAGATAGGGGTAGGAAGCAGGAGACCAGATACAGGCATCATTTGGGAGATGAAATACTTCAAGAGTCAGAGAGAGAGAAAGACCTGGGGGTTGATATCACGCCAGACCTGTCCTCCTGAAGCTCATAATCAAGAGGATACCATCAGCAGCATATGCCAGGTTGGCTAACATAAGAACGGCCTTTAGAACTTGTGTAAGGAATCTCTTTCGAACATTATATACCACATATGTCAGACCAATCCTGGAGTATGCGGCTCCACATGGAGTCCATATCTAGTCAAGCATAAGACTAAACTGGAAAAGGTTCAAAGTTTGCCACCAGACTAGTACCCGAGCTGAGAGGTATGAGCTACGAGGAGAGACTACAGGAATTGAACCTCACTTCTTTGAAGACAGAAGAGTTTGGGGGGACATGATCACCACATTCAAGATTCCCAAGGGAATCGACAGAGTTGATAAAGACAGGCTTTTAACACAAGGGGCACCGCACTAGGGACACAGGTGGAAACTGAGTGCCCAAATGAGCCACAGAGATATTAGAAAGAACTTTTTAGTGTCAAGTGGTTGACAAATGGAATGCATTAGGATG
>WNGS01002025.1:0-11801 GCA_020271785.1 Procambarus virginalis
AGACAATTAAATCAATCTATAAAACAAGGGTCAGGTTTAAACTTAAGACTTCTCCAAATGTTGTAATGACTGACATGAAACATGTATTCATTTATTTTGTTTACCAAGATAATCGTAGCTCTAAATGGGATTGGGAAGTAATAGTAATCTCAGAACAAAGTACGGATTTAGACAGGTATCGTATACTTACTCCAGTGAAGGATATTCCTCAGGGCACACAGTTTGTGTCGGGTCTAATGGCTCATAAAAGCCATTTTTCCAATATAATCTGTGGTGGAAAGGCATGAGAAAATGTTGCATTGGTCACAAATGTGACACAAAAATGCAAAACAGTCTTCACATTTGATGCTTGCTTCACAATTTGTACATTGTACACAAACTTTACTAATGAAAAAAGGGGTAATATTTATACTAATTTTAAATACTGTATACCAAACATTTTAAACACTCTGAAGTCTAAATGTATTAATAGATTGTCATTAATTTGCATATGATGCTATTATACAGTATAACCTTAATGAACACAGCAATATTTAATTTACCTTTATCTGGAACACCCAACTCAGACAATGTCCAATCGAACAGCATTGCTCTGCTTTCTCCCCAATTAATCTCTGCATTTTTTCTTCTTTTTTGCCAGTCAGAAAACTTGGCTGAGAATCTTGAATTTGTTCAAGTTCTGCAGCAAGTACTTTGAAATATGGGATTACAAATTAGTAAGAAAAATTTGTAAGTGAAAGGAATGATTAGTATAATATGTTAAACAAAATTTCATAGGCATTAAGCACATATTTTGTACATAATATTATGATGTGTGTCCATTAAATAAACCCTCAGTTAAATACCAACAAATAATGTTGGGGCATACCAACATCAAATGATTCCAAAGTTTCTTCACCAGCTGCCAAATAACTTTGAGTGTACGTTCTGCCACCAGTAGAATAGCCCGCATTTTGAATGTGTGGTGGTGAAAGTATAGCAGGCAGAATGTCTGGGGTGGACATTTGAAGATTTAAGCATGGTACATAATTGCAAATTGTATACAATATTAATATTTTCAGACAAATCTCAAGATATTACTATAACTAACCTTATGCTACCAAGTTATTCAGTGTTATAGTAATTTAATCTCCATAATTGTCTAGCATACACTTAAAAATAGGCAACAAAAATTATTGGAAATTACACATAACAGCTGTAGAAATATTGTTAAAAAAAATAATAGAAGATTACCATCAGATTGGGGAGCAGCTGGTCTTTGTTTTGAATCAATATGAGATACCCTGTATCTTATCTTTTTTCCGTTTCTTGTTTGTCACCTTTATTGAGTTTGGTTCCTCCACGTTTAAGAGTCTCTTCAAGTACTCATTTCTTTGTATCATTGCAGCACGTGCTTTCTGGTGCTCACGTTCAAGATGTTCTCTAGTCATCACTGCTATTCTCCGGTGAAATTCTGAAGAGAAAATAATAGTGTTCGAAGAAAAAGTACAAGAACAAAACAAGAAAATTATGCTTATGCAAAATTATGCTACAATGTACCTAGTAATAATCTTAAAATTTTGCTACAATTACCTACTTATAATTATGTGTTAAATTATGGACTTTCCAATAATGATATGCATGTTAGTGGCATTACCCATACTGCCTACCTGGCCCCCCCCCTAGAGAGATAGTGGCCCCCCCCCTAGAGAGATAGTGACACAAGTTAAGGTAATCCCTTTAGTAAGGTGGTGGGTCAACATAAATAAGCTATAACTAATAATAAGGACACAAATCAATATGTTCATTTAACAGTGGTATTAACATTTATATAAATTTAGCTAAGAATACGTTTTTACAAGTGTAACAAAGTGAAAACAATGTATGAAAATTTTGATGATATATTAAAATGCTCATTGACTTGAACCTGTCTTCCTATATATAAAGTATAAAAATAGTAAACACAGTACCATTATTGTTGTCTGTAGTTATTTTTGGAACATCTGGTATGTACACCATACTGTCAAAATCCGATGATCTATCTGAAAAATTGATGGTAGTGTAAATATTTGAATTCATTGCATAGCCTTTTATACTAACAAAAAAGAAAAATTGTACAGAAAAGCTAACACAACATTATAACACCTTTCTGTGTATTCTATGGTACAAAAGAAAAACAACCTTAATTATAAAGGAAAATAAACGGACAGAAGAACTATGCATACTGCTGAAACTACTTTCCACAAAAAATCTGAACCAAGGGATAGTCCCCTGAGATTTTCAATATGAAAATTTCCCCCTTACAATATTTAAAAAAAAAGCAGAAAGAGTTCAGCACAAAACTAATGTCCGATCAGCTTGGTATAACACATCTGTAAGCTCATGGCGAAAATCCTAAGGGAGGGAATCATTTACCATCTTTCAGTGAACAATCTTATTCAATCGACACACCATGGTCTTCTTAAAAACAGATGCTACCTTATAAACCTCCTCACTTTTCGGACATGGTAACATGGCACTCAAAGGGTTTCCGGTGGATGTAGTATACATGGATTATGCTAAAGACTTTAATAAGGTACCACATGGAAAACTAGCAAGGAAATTACAGGTTCATGGAAAAATTGTAAAATGGACAAAACAATAGTTAAAACAGAGAGCAAAGGGTCATACTAAATGGGAATGAATGAAGAAATGTGGTAAGTTGAGTACCTCAGGGGTCCATTTTTAGGTCTAAAATATTTTTCATATACTGAACATCTATGATATAGAAGAGAATATAATATAATCAACCACATCCTCATATTTGCAAATGTCTGGCATTTCACGAGCACTTTGTCCTGGGTTCATATCCTGGCCGGGGAGGATTTACTGGGTTAGGCTAACCTAACCTAACCTAACTTAACCAAACCAAACAAGTATCTCAAGTTACAAGTATCTCTGGGAATTCTTATTATCTGCTGTTGTAGAATTGACAAAATGGACACTGTCAACAAAATTATTCCACATACTCCGTCACTATGTGATGGAGTACACATAGGGCAGGGGACTGAATTGTCCCTGACAGGGACAATTCTGTAACAAATGTTCTATCATAAAACTTTGTACAGTTATTAATTTCTTACCGTTTGATGTACCAGGATGATCCATGTGTGCTGAAGTTTTATAGCTGGAGCTGGAAGATCCTGTCGAGATGACTTCTTTAAAGAGACTAATAGCTTCCCACACATTGTGTATGAGTTAAGTCCTCCAGTACTTGGCCTAAGGAGTTACCAGGTCTGATTTGTAGAAACTAGTGAACTATGGAGATGAGATTGTAATAATATACTTTTTTTGAGATTCATATGACTTGCAGATTAAAAACCAACCTTATTTTAAAATAGTACACTAAAGTACATAGCAAATTGCGAAATTCGTAGCTTTAACTACTTTAAAGCTAAACACTCAAGCTTGAAAATAAGCACAATTTGCTATTTTAAACAGAATCTGGCAACTGATTTAGCATGTAAACATTGACTTGCATTCACAATGTAGTTATTTATTTTTCAACAATTTAAAATGGGTTATGAAAATACACACATTGGTACATTATTGCAAAGGCACTATACTATACATATATAGATATATAAATTTTGCAAGTCGAGCAACATATATTTTACATTGAACAACAAATGAGATTGGAAAAGCAGTATTGCCAAAATAGACCCCAGACACCCTGTGGGTAGTAATGGACCCCCATACCGACCCTATGAGGGGTAGTGGACCCCATAATAATACTATGGGCGGTAGTGGACACTATACAACACTATAGGCGGTAGTTGACTTCATAGCGACCCTCTGGGCGGCAATGGCCGCCATACACATCCAGTGGGTGTTATTATAATAAATAAATAAATATGTTTATTCAGAAAAGGTACATACATAAAGTGATTTTACATAAGTGGATCGATTTATAGATAGAGCTAGTACATACAATGCCTAAAGCCACTATTACGCAATGCGTTTCGGGCAAGAAAACATTAATATCTAAAACTTAATACTAATTGAGCAAAAAGAATAAAATGTTTTGAGAACAGATACAATAAAGATAAAAAAAAGGGGGGAACATGACTGAAAAACCAGCACAAATACAATATGTAGACAACAGCGTTGAATAAAAATAAGACATGGGTTGACAATAGAGGGGTAAGGTAGGTTACAGGGAATTTATCAGGTAGTGTTTAGTTTTACATAATTTTAGTTTTACATAATTTATTGGACCCCATACTCATCCTGTGGGTGGTATTGGACCCCATACCCATCCTGTGGGTGGTTGGAGCCCCATACCCATCCAGTGGGTGATAGTGGACGCCCCCTCATCCTGTGGGTGGTATTGGACCCATACCCATCCTGTGGGTGGTTGGAGCCCCATACCCATCCTGTGGGTGATAGTGGACGCCATACTCATCCTGTGGGTGGTATTGGACCCCATACCCATCCTGTGGGTGTTGGAGCCCCATACCATCCAGTGGGTGATAGTGGACGCCCTACTCATCCTGTGGGTGGTATTGGACCCATACCCATCCTGTGGGTGGTTGGAGCCCCATACCCATCCAGTGGGTGACAGTGGACGCCATACTCATCCTGTGGTGGTATTGGACCCCATACCCATCCTGTGGGTGGTTGTGAGCCCCATACACATTCTGTGGGTGGTAGTGGACGCCATACTCATCCTGTGGGTGGTATTGGACCTCATACCCATCCTGTGGGTGGTTGGAGCCCCATACCCATCCAGTGGGTGACAGTGGACGCCATACTCATCCTGTGAGTGGTATTGGACCCCATACCCATCCTGTGGGTGGTTGTGAGCCCCATGCACATCCTGTCGGTGGTAGTGGACGCCATACACATCCAGTGGATGGTATTGGACCCCATACCCTTCCTGTGGGTGGATGTGGGGATGGATGATCCCATACCCATCCTGTGGGTGGATGTGACCCCCATACCCATCCTGCTGGTGGTATTGGACCCCTTACCCACCTAACAGGTTTTAGTGGACCCTATACGCATCCTATAGTTGATATATAGTAGACACCACACCATTTGCAGTAGTTTACCCCATAGAAAAATAACATCGTTTTCTGTTAGCGTTCCTACAGAACATTCTTTAAATATTTTTAAGGCACAAACTATTGTATATTTATATGGTGAAGCACTGTAATTCTATGTAATAATTTATAGTACTTATTATAATTTACTAAGAACAACTAATATTTCTCAAAACAAAAGTACGAGCCTTCAATAGGATGTAGCTGATTTGTAATATCTAGAGCATGGACAATAGTAGGTAAATTTCACAACCATGTGGGACCTGAAAACTACAATTTCATTATAAGTGAACCAATCACGACTATTCTGCTATCTACGTTGATGGACGGGTACTGTGAGACGTAAATTGGTACGTGATGAAGAGTTGGGCCTTGGTAAAAAAGTTAACTCGGAATATACCACATATGTACTAAATCACATTCAACATATGGACTTTAAGCATTAAGTCATATATGTGCTGTCTTGTGTGAGGACGGGTTGACCTCAACATTGAAGGAAATGGTGAACCCTGTTCTCGGCCCAGCTGCAGAAGTGCTCCTGACAGAAATGACGTTATCAACAAACTGCCTCGCTGGGTTAATCCCTGATGAAATCAAACCATTCTTCTTTGGTGCATCCCTATGTGCCCTGAAAAGAAGGGGGAGGGATCAGAACACATTGCGTTGGTAATACCCTTCGCCGCCTAGTTGCAAGGGCTGCTGTCAGAAGTATCCGAATGGAAGCAGCCACCATGCTGTGCAACCAAACCAGCTGGGGTTTGGAGTCTCCCAAGGCTGTGAAGCAGCGGCCCATGCTGCACGAGCCTACATTAGCTCTCTTACTGAAGACCAGGCAGTAGTAAAATTAGGTTTTAAAAACGCTTCAACTCGGTCAAAAGGGAAGCAGTCCTCTCTGCAGTCCAGGAACATGCCCAAGCATTCTCCCGTTTGTGTCAGCAGGCTACAGCAAAAGACTCAACCCTCCTGTTTGGCAAACATGAAGTCACCTCAGCAGAGGGAATTCAACAGGGAGACCCACTTGCACCCTTCCTCTTTGCATAACTCGAGAAATTACAACCAGACTGTCCAGTGAGCTCAACATTTGGTTCCTGGATGATGGCACTCTGGCAGGCACACAAGACTCCTGCTGGAAGACCTGCAGCTGGTGAAGACACGGGGGGAGACCTGGGTTTCGTTCTTAACCCCTCCAAGTGCGAAATTATTGCATCCAGTGAGGCAATTATTAGAGCAGTGAAATCAGTTTTACCAGAAGCCTCAGTCATTAAACCCACCGACAGCACACTACTTGGAGCACCTATAGGCCACAATGCCATTGCTGCAGTCCTCGACGAAAGTTTAGAGACCTAAAGAGGATGGAAGCGAGAATAGGGGACTTGGACTCCCATGGTGCCCTCTACCTTTCACAAAGTGCCTTACCTTGCCCAAGCTGACATACTTCTTAAGGTGTGCACCACTTTTTGGCAACCCATTTCTAAATCAATATGATGAGCTTCCTCAGGTCAAATTCAGGAAGGCGCTCAACCTAGATTTAGATGACAGTCAGTGGGACCAAGCAACACTACCAGTGAGATTTGGGGGATAGGCATACGAAAGGCAACTGAGGTAGCACTTCCAGCATTTTATCCTCATGTACAGCAGCCAACGAATTGGTAGGGCAGATCCTACCAGAGCGTATGAGAGAGACAGCGGGAACTCATGATCAAATGTCATCGAAGCAGCCAGACACCATTGCACACCCTCAACCCGACCACAAGTCCCAAAAGACCACAAGCAGGCCCACTGGATAGCCCCATAATGGAAAAGACTGTCACAACAATGATTGACAATGCTGATGCTGAAAACAAAGTGGTAACCACCTGCCTCCTAGTGGTAACAGCCCCCACGCCGGGGATTTTTTTATTGCTGTGCCCAATGCAGCCCTGGGAAACTCGCCTCAGTCATGACGCTCTCCGCATTGGAGTTTGCCCTTCGCCTTGCCGCCCCCATCCTCACCGAACATAGGTGCATCTGGGGAACTGCGATGGCAGACAATATGGTCGTCATGGTCTGGTATGTCGTAAATCACAGGGTACGATTTCAAGACATGAAGAAGTCAACGACATCGTCAAGAGGAGCCTCGCCACAGCTCGCTGCCCGGCACAAAGAGAACCACACTTATCCAGACTTAACGACCCTCAGAAGTGCCTAGATGGGGTCACCTTGCTACCTTGGAAGGATGGTAAGCAAGTGGTGCGGGACTACACGTGCGCTGCTGTACACTAGCCAGTACTTACCTCCACTACAGCACACGTGAAAGCGGTGGTGCTGCTTCTTTCAGGGAATCGCAGAAAAAAGTTAAATACAGAGGTCTGGCACACTGCTACAGCTTTATTCCGATCGGCTCGGAGACCTCGGTTCGTGGGGAAGATGTGTATTGAAGGAATTGGGGGACAAATTGATCAGCGCTACAAAAGACCAGAGAGCAAAAAGTTTCTTGTTCCAGCGCCTCAGTGTTGCGATCCAGAGGGGAAATGCTGTTGCGTCTTGGCACTAGTCCAACTTCAGAGGAATTCGAAGAAGTGTTGACTTGAACAGTGAACGAACCCGTCTGTGACATTATCAATGTTTCCCATTGTCGTGTTTTTCAAGAGATCATAACCTTTAAGCACCTTTTGTATTATTATTTTTGTATCAACCCAAGTATATCTTGTAACCATCAAATACATAATAAAGCAGAAAAAAAGGAAGGAGGTGGTAGGAGGAAAAGCACAGAAACTGTATTCGAGGGGATCTAAACATTCCCTCTAATGCGTTATGCGTGGTTTCCTCCGAGGCTATGAGTCCCCCTTCTTCCAGCCAGAGGTGGTACTCCCTTTTATATAATATCTATTATATATATATATATATATATATATATTATATATATATATATATATATAATAGATATAATATACATATTAATATATTATATATATATATATATATAAATATATATATATATAGTATATATATATATATAATATATATAAAATAATATCACAATAGGATTCTGCAAGACGTTACTGGAAGAGTACATTAAACAGTTTACTGTGGTGAAGGAAGCAATAGAGCCCACATGGTCAAGCAACGGCAAACAGGACCAACCACAGAAGTCAGGACCAACCAGGGGGGCAGACACGACCAACCAGGGGCAGACAAGACCAACCAGGTCCTGGAATATATATATATATATATATATATATATATATATAATATATATATATATATATATATGTCGTACCTAGTAACCAGAACGCACTTCTCAGCCTACTATGCAAGGCCCGATTTGCCTAATAGGCCAAGTTTTTCATGAATTAATTGTTTTACGACTACCTAACCTACCTAACCTAACCTAACCTAACTTTTTCGGCTACCTAACCTAACCTAAGCAATAAAGATAGGTTAGGTTAGGTTAGGTTGGGTTTGTTAGGTTCGGTCATATATCTACGTTAATTTTAACTCCAATAAAAAAAAATTGACCTTGTACGTAATGAAATGGGTAGCTTTATCATTTCATAAGAAAAAAATTAGAGAAAATATATTAATTCAGGAAAACTTGGCTTATTAGGCAAATCGGGCCTTGCATAGTAGGCCAAAAAGTGAGTTCTGGCTACTAGGTACGACATTATATATATATATATATAATATAGATATTATTATATATATATATAGTATATATAGAATATATATATATATATACATATATATATATACATATATATTATATATGTACTCCCTTTTTATTATATATATACTAAATATATAATATATATAAATCCAATATTATATATATATAATATATATATATATATATATATATATATATATATATTATATATATATATATATATATATATATACCAGGACCTGGTTGGTCTTGTCTGCACCTGGGTGGTCGTGTCTGCCCCCTGGTTGGTCCTGACTTCCTGTGGTTGGTCCTGTTTGCCGTTGCTTGACCATGTGGGCTCTATTGCTTCCTTCACCACAGTAAACTGTTTAATGTACTCTTCCAGTAACGTCTTGCAGAATCCTTATTGTGATTTTATTTTGCTTGTTATTTTTAAAATCTTACTCGAACTATTCATTGTAAGTTAGCTCATGCTCTGCACATCTTTAGTTTCCCGAATAGGCTTCCTTACTCTGGGTCTGATCAGATTCTTAATAAATTTTCAATAAATAATTTATGTTTCGCTGCAGAGTGATTTCTGTGGCTTGTGATGTTATGACCCCAGCGTAACCGTTCCGACAAGATATGCTGAGCTATAACTATCCAGAAACATGTGAAACCATTTTCTATTATACTCTACTACTGCAGTTGTCTTTATGCTGAGCTATAACTATCCAGAAACTTGTGAAACCATTTTCTATTATACTCTACTACTGCAGTTGTCTTTATTAATGTCTGTAAGTGATTTAGATTATGGTATATATGAGTGTTATGTTTATATGTCACATTTCAATATGTTATTGTTGAGTGGTGGAAGTGATTGTTGAACGATTGTTGGCTGGCCCAGCCCCCTGTGTGTGTGTAGTCACCTATTTGTACTCACCTGTTTGTGCTTGCGGGGGTTAAGCTTTTGCTCTTTGGTCCTGCCTCTCAACTGTCAATCAACTGGTGTACAGATTCCTGAGCCTACTGGGCTCTATCATGTCTACATTTGAAACTGTGTATGAAGTCAGCCACCACAACATCCCTTCCTAGTGCACCCATTTATTAACTACTCTGACACTAAAAAAGTTCCTTCTAACGTCTATGTGGTCTCTCCTTACGGGCTCACCATAGCCCGTGCTACTTGGTAGCGAATCTTTAACAACAACAACTCTGTGGTCTTTGCGAAAAGAAACCCGGACCCCATCATCCTTGACAACCATCCGATCCAGTATGTGGAGGTAGGCAGAATACTGGGCCTAATGATAAATAGAACAGGGATACAAATTCATGTAAGGGACCGACTAAATAAAGCCAAAGTAGCATAGGAAAACTGAGAAGATTCCGAAGCTCAGTACTAACATTCAGATCCACCTATATAAGGCTCTAGTTCGGCCGCACTTAGAGTATCCCCCAGAACCACTACACACCATAAAGTCTTGGGCACTAGTCCAACTTCAGAGGAATTCGAAGAAGTGTTTGACTTGCAACAGTGAACGAACCCGTCTGTGACATTCATCAATGTTTCCATCGTGTGTTTTTCAAGAGATCATAACCTTTAAGCACCTTTTTGTATTATTATTTTTGTATCAACCCAAGTATATCTTGTAACCATCAAATACATAATAAAGCAGAAAAAAAGGAAGGAGGGGGGTAGGAGAAAAGCACAGAAACTGTATTCGAGGGGATCTAAACATTCCCTCTAATGCGTTATACGTGGTTTCCTCCGAGGCTATGAGTCCCCCTTCTTCCAGCCAGAGGTGGTACTCCCTTTGAGATATATAGATAATATATATATATATATATATATATATCTATATATATATATATATAGATATTATATATAGATATATATATATACTAGGATATATATATGTGATATATCGATATATATATCACTATATATATATCATATATATAGATATATAGATATCATATATATACTATGTGATGATCTATATATACTACATATATACTATATATATATATATATACTATATATATATATATATACTATATATATATATAACATAAAATCACAATAAGGATTCTGCAAGACGTTACTGGAAGAGTACATTAAACAGTTTACTGTGGTGAAGGAAGCAATAGAGCCCACATGGTCAAGCAACGGCAAACAGGACCAACCACAGGAAGTCAGCCAGGGCACAACGGCAGACGACCAACCAGTGGAAATATAATATAAAATCTTAAAAATTTTATAATTAATTAAGCGTACCTAGACCAGTACCAACGCATCACCTACCACTCAAGGCGATTGCTAATAGGCCAATTTCATAATGTTAGAACTCACCACCCTAACCTATCGGCCATACCTCTAATAGGTTGTGGGTGTGTGGTACAGTTTACTCCTAATTACCTGTACGTAATGAAATGGTAATATATTATAAGAAAAATGAGAAATATATTAATTCAGATTGGTATAGCAAATCGGCTGCAGTACCATGATCCTATAGTACGACATATAATATGATAGATTATACTATGGAAGTTAAGAGATATGCTATATATATCTATAGAGATATATATACATATATAGAGCTTCAGATTATAGGGGTCTATATGTATCCTTATTAGTATAGATACCATCATGATATCTATAGCTATAATCTCTTATATTATATATACTTATCTATATATTATCTATATATACTCCTTTCTATATACTAGGCGTAGCTACTATATCTTATCCCCTATATCTATGCTTACTATATCTACTATATATCATATATATATATATATATATATACCAGGACCTGGTTGGTCTTGTCGCCCCTGGTTGGTCGTGTCTGCCCCCCTGGTTGGTCCTGACTTCCTGGGGTTGGTCCGTTTGCCGTTGCTTGACCATGTGGGCTCTATTGCTTCCTTCACCACAGTAAACTGTTTAATGTACTCTTCCAGTAACGTCTTGCAGAATCCTTATTGTGATTTTATTTTGCTTGTTATTTTAAAAATCTTACTCGAACTATTCATTGTAAGTTAGCTCATGCTCTGCAACATCTTTAGTTTCCCGAATAGGCTTCCTTACTCTGGGTCCTGATCACAGATTCTTA
>WNGS01002027.1:11963-34696 GCA_020271785.1 Procambarus virginalis
GGTATAGTAGGTCACTGGAGAACGGGACGGATTACCTACAGAAATATGGAAGACACTGCTGAATGTGGTCCTGATATACACAAAAAGGGTGAGACAAGACGGCACTGAACTACAGGCCCAGTGTCTAAACTTGCTCTATACATCTAAGTGATGGAGAAGATCGTGAGAAAAAAACATCGGTACACATCTGGAAGAGAAGGACTTCGTGACAACCATGCACACATGGGTTAAGGGAGGGTAAATCGTTGCTAGCAGCTTGCGTATAGAAATTCTACGATCAGACGTACGAAACTTAAGCAAGAAAGAGAGGATGTTGGGAGGACTGCCTTTTTCGGACTGTCGAAAGCGTTTGAATACAAGTTTTTTTTTACCAGAAAATGAGGTCTGTTACATAGATGAGAAGACAGGCAGGGTAAGCAGGTAAGCGCTCCAGGTGGATAAGGAGAAAAAGTACATATAGCAATAGGAAAGCAGAGAGTACGATGGGACGGACCATACGATGGCCGTGAAGAGTCGCTACAGTGTGGAGATCCCCAAGGGCTCTGTCTTCGGACACTATCTTAGCCTTTTGAATCTATGTCTAATGATATCCCAGAGCAGCGAGGTTAAGATCTCATTCTCATATTTTGCTGACGAGCCAAAATTATTGAGAAGGATTAACGACAGAGGCGGAAGCTTGAGCTTCAAGAAGGACCTGAGACAGCTGCAAGGAAATGGTTACTTCGAACCATATCATGTTGCTTACGTTTAAACACATAGCAAATGGTACATGATAATGAAGATAGCCGGCTAGGAAGCAGGAGCAGATACTAGTAAATCTGGGAGGATGAAATATGAAGTTAGTATAGAGAGAAAGAGGGAAAAAGACTCCCTGGGGGTATGAATCACGCCACGGATAACTGTCACCCTGAAGCTCCATATCAAAGGATAACATCAGCGCAATATGCCAGGCTGTAAGCTAATCATACGAAACGGCCATTAGATACCTTGTGTAAGAATCCTTCAGAATATATTTTACCACAAATGTCAGAAATCCTGGAGTAGATGCAGCTCCCAGCATGGATCCTATATCTAGTTATAGAATAAGACTAAACTGGAAAATGGTTCAATAGGTTCGCCATCAGAAGTTTTTAGTACCCAGCTGAGAGAATGAGCTAAGAGAGAGACTCGGAATTAAAACCTCACTTCGTTGGAAGACAGAAAGACGTTAGGCGGTGGACATGATCCACATTCTAGATTTCGAGGAATCGGACCAGATGTGTAGTAAAGACGGTGTTTAACACAGGGGCACAAGCCAAGGGGACACAGGTGGAAGTGAGGGCCCAACATGAGCCACTAGAGATATTAGGAAAAGAACTTTTAAGTGTCAGGTGTGTTGGACAATGGAATGTTTATCATCTAGGAAGAGATGTGGTGGAGGCTGTGACTCCAATACAAAGTCTAAGTGTAGAATGATAGAGCCCATAGGCTCATAAGAATCTGTACACCTGTTGATTGATCGAGTTGAGAGGCGGGACAAAAGAGGCCAAGCTCAATCCCCGCAAATACAACTAGCTATGTGAGTTCAATAGGTCAGTACACCACACACACCCACACACACACACCCACCCACCCACACCCCCCCCCCACACATCAAACACCAAACACCCACGCAACACACAACACACACACAACAAACACACACACACACACACACACACACACCAAACACACACACCACACAACACACACACCCTCACACAACACACACACACACACACAACAAACACAACAAACACACACACACACACACACACAACACACAACACACACACACACACACACACACACACACACACACACCACCCACACACAAACCGACAGAATGAGATGAGGGATGAACAGCCTTGCTTGAATTGATATTTCCCCTACAGGAGTCGGACTATAAGGGAAGTTAAAGTTGAAGCCCCCTGGGCCATGAGTGATCATAGTGTATTGAGCTTGAGGTACCTGGTTGAGCTAGGAATTATCACCCCCAAAAAAGAACTGGGAACCAAAGGGCTGGCGTACCGAAAGGGAAACTATGAGGAGAGAATAAATTCCTATGGGATATACATTGGACACAGAACTCGGAACCAAGTCCGTACAAGACATGATGGACTATGTCACCCAAAAATGTCAGGAGGCTGTAAGCAGGTTGTCCCAGCCCAACAGAAAAAACAGAGAAGCAAAGGAAGAATCCGTGGGTTAATAGGGAATGTATGAAAGCAAAGGAGCTGAACAAAAGGGCATGGAGGAACTTCCGTAATAACAGAACACCAGAAAAGAGAGATACCAGAGAACCAGGAACGAGTATGTCAGTGTGAGAAGAGCAGCTGAGAAAAGGTATGAAAATGATATAGCTAATAAAGCCAAGACTGAACAAAGCTACTACACAGTCACATCAGGAGGAAGACAACAGTGAAGGAACAGGTGATGAAACTTAGGGTGGGCGAGGACAGGTACACAGAGAATGACAAAGAGGTGTGTGAAGAACTCAACAAAAGGTTCCAGGAGGTCTTTACAATAGAACAGGGAGATATCACGGCGCTAGGAGAGGTGGCAGCAAACCAGGTGACCTTGGATAGGTTCGAAATTACAAGAGATGAGGTCAAAAAGCACCTATTGGAGCTGGATGTGAGAAAAGCTGTTGGGCCGGAGGAATCTCGCCATGGGTATTGAAAGAGTGTGCAGGAGAGCACTTTGCTTACCACTCTCCATAGTGTATAGTAAGTCACTGGAAACGGGGGACCTACAGAAATATGGAAGACTGCTAATGTAGTACCAATATACAAAAGGGTGACAGACAAGAGGCACTGAACTACAGGCCAGTGTCCTTAACTTGTATACCATGCAAGGTGATGGAGAAGATTGTGAGAAAAAACCTAGTAACACATCTGGAGAGAAGAGACTTCGTGACAACCCATCAACATGGGTTCAGGGAGGGTAAATCTTGCCTTACAGGCTTGATAGAATTCTACGATCAGGTGACAAAATTAAGCAAGAAAGAGAAGGGTGGGCGGACTGCATTTTTTGGACTGTCGGAAAGCCTTTGACACAGTACCCATAAAAGGTTGATGCATAAGCTGGAGAAACAGGCAGGAGTAACAGGTAGGGCGCTCCAGTGGATAAGGGAGTACCTAAGCAATAGGAAGCAGAGAGTTACAGTGAGGGGTGAGACCTCAGACTGGCGTGAAGTCACCAGTGGAGTCCCACAGGGCTCTGTACTTGGACCTATCCTGTTTCTGATATACGTAAATGATCTCCCAGAGGGTATAGACTCATTCCTCTCAATGTTTGCTGACGACGCCAAAATTATGAGAAGGATTAAGACAGAGGAGGACAGCTTGAGACTTCAAGAAGACCTGGACAAGCTGCAGGAATGGTCGAACAAATGGCTGTTAGAGTTTAACCCAAGCAAATGTAATGTAATGAAGATAGGGGTAGGAAGCAGGAGACCAGATACAAGGTATCATTTGGGAGATGAAATACTTCAAGAGTCAGAGAGAGAGAAAGACCTGGGGGTTGATATCACGCCAGACCTGTCCCCTGAAGCTCATATCAAGAGGATAACATCAGCAGCATATGCCAGGTTGGCTAACATAAGAACGGCCTTTAGAAACTTGTGTAAGGAATCTTTCAGAACATTATATACCACATATGTCAGACCAATCCTGGAGTATGCGGCTCCAGCATGGAGTCCATATCTAGTCAAGCATAAGACTAAACTGGAAAAGGTTCAAAGGTTTGCCACCAGACTAGTACCCGAGCTGAGAGGTATGAGCTACGAGGAGAGACTACGGGAATTAAACCTCACTTCGTTGGAAGACAGAAGAGTTAGGGGGACATGATCACCACATTCAAGATTCTCAGGGGAATCGACAGGGTTGATAAAGACAGGCTGTTTAACACAAGGGGCGCACGCACTAGGGGACACAGGTGGAAACTGAGTGCCCAAAGGAGCCACAGAGATATTAGAAAGATTTTTTTTAGTGTCAGAGTGGTTGACAAATGGAATGCATTAGGAAGCGATGTGGTGGAGGCTGACTCCATACACAGTTTCAAGTGTAGATATGATAGAGCCCAATAGGCTCAGGAAACTGTACACCTGTTGATTGACGGTTGAGAGGCGGGACCAAAGAGCCAGAGCTCAACCCCCGCAAGCACAACTAGGTGAGTACTAGGTGAGTACACACACACACACACACACAGTAAATACAAGTGAATAACTTGAGTACCATGCAAGGTGATGGAGAAGATCGTGAGGAAGGGTATTATTAGGGGGAAAGTGCCAAGCCATTACGACTATATAGCACTGGGAAGGGATCAGGATAAAGACTTCGGATGGGACGGGGGGAAGGAATGGTGCTCAACCACTTGCGGACGGTCGGGGATTGAAAGCCGACATGCTTGACGCGAGACCGTCGCCCTACCGTTTACCCCCAAGTGGTTTGGGCGGAAAAGGCTCGTAGAGCATCTGGAGGGAAATAACTTTGTGACACACCACCAACATGGGGTTCAAAGATGGTAAATCGTGCCTCACAGGTTTAATGGAATTCTATGACCCGGCAACAAAAATTAGGCAGGAAAGAGAAGGGTGGGCAGACTGCATTTTCCTGGACTGCCAGAAATCCTTTAACACAGTACCCCATCAAATGCTGTTAAAAAGTTGGAGCAACAGGCAGGAGTAAAAGGGAAGGTGCTCCAGTGGATAATGGAGTACTTAAGCAACAGGAAACAGCAAGTAACTGTGAGGGGGGAGACATCAGATAGGCGAGATGTCACCAGCGGAGTCCCATAGGGCTCAGTACTTGGACCCATCCAGTTCCTGCCGTCTTGGGGTGTTTGTGTGCGTGTGTTAGAAATATATGTAGTAGATATAATAAAGGAAAAATAGATTGGTAAGAAAGGCGGGGTCCAAGGGCTAATATCTCAATTCTGCAGACACAAATAGTAAATACACACACACACACACACACACACACACACACACACACACACACACACACACACACACACACACACACACACACACACACACACACTCTTCTGTCTTCCAGCGAAGTGAGGTTTAATTCCTGTAGTCTCTCCTCGTAGCTCATACCTCTCAGCTCGGGTACTAGTCTGGTGGCAAACCTTGAACTCTTCTCTTATTGCAAGAGAAGTGCTTGGATTAAGAACGATTAATTGGGATGGATTAACTAAGAAGGATTAAGACAGAGGAGGACTGCTTGAGGCTTCAAGAAGACCTAGACAAGCTGAAGGAATGGTCAAACAAATGGTTGTTAGAGTTTAACCTAAGCAAATGTAATGTAATGAAGATAGGTGTAGGGAGCAGGAGGCCAGATACAAGGTATCATCTGGGAGATGAAATACTTCAAGAGTCAGAGAATGAAAAAGACTTGGGGGTTGATATCACGCCAGACCTGTCTCCTGTAACCCATATCCAGACGATAACATCAGCGGAATATGCCACACTGGCCAACATAAGAACGGCATTCAGAAACTTGTGTAAGGAATCATTCAGAACTTTGTATATCACGTATGTCAGGCCAATCCTGGTGTATGCAGCCCCAGCATGGAGTCCGTATCTAGTCAAGCATAAGACTAAACTGGAAAAGGTTCAAAGGTTTGCCACCAGACTAGTACCCGAGCTGAGAGGTATGAGCTACAAGGAGAGACTACGGGAATTAAACCTCACTTCGCTAGAAGACAGAAGAGTTACGGGGGACATGATCACCACATTCAAGATTCTCAAGGGAATTGATAGGGTAGATAAAGACAGTCTGTTTAACACATGGGGCACACGCTCTAGGGGACACAGGTGGAAACTGAGTGCCCAAATAAGCCACAGAGATATTAGAAAGACCTTTTTTAGTGTCAGAATGGTTGACAAATGGAATGCATTAGGAAGTGATGTGGCGGAGGTTGACTCCATACACAGTTTCAAGTGTATATATGATAGAGCCCAATAGGCTCAGGAACCTGTACACCTGTTGATTGACGAAACCCCGCAGAATTTGCCTAGTTATCAGTGTTATAATCCCAGAACAAAAAATACGTGTCTCATGTATGTTAAAAAATCCCTGCCACATGAGCTACTTCCCGCCCAACAACGAGAGGGGTTTCAATATCATGGTATCCGGGTACACGTTGGTAACTCTACACTTAATGTTTTGAATGCCTATGCACCTACTGGCCTCCTCCAGTATACTGACCTACCTAGTTTTGCACATACTGATTCACAATATTAATTGGGGATTTAAATGCTAAACACAAACAATTAGGGGATCAACTCACAAACACCAACGGGAGAAGATTGGTGGCACTTCTAGGTGCATATGGTGATGTTCAAATTATCAGTAAGAATCAACCAACGCAAATATATGGAGGTATTCTAGATAGGTGCATTGGCTTTAACCTGCCATACACAACTCATGAGACTGATATTATGGATGACTTAATGTCTGACCATTTAGCCATAACAGCTAACATACACGTGGCTAATGTTGACCTACCTGGCACTAAGCTGAGTAGGCGCAGGCTAACAGTAAGGAAAGAGCAAGAAAAATTCTTTATAGACAGCATAGAACATTGGTATAACAATTATGAGCCAGAGAATGTACAACAGTTTTATGATGACCTCGTAAATAACACCTATGAGGCCATCAAAAATAGTGAGTCACACCAAACAAAAAAGACGTACTGGTAAACAGGTCAGACACAACCAGTACTATGATGATGCTAAACTGAAAGAGCTTAAATCAATTGCTAGACAGACAGGTAGAGCATATAAGAGCCTTAAAACTCCTCAAATGTTAAAACTGTTTCAGGCCGCGCTTGCAGCGGCAAGGGAGAGAATGACTGAACTGAGGCAAAATGAATGGGAGGGTTTTGTTAGTGGACTTAACCTGCATACTCCCCTGGGCAAAGCATGGAAAGGCATAAACAAAATTATTGGTAAAAATAGTAGACAAGTTTCACACCCAAACCCGCAACAGAAAGCTAATCAGTTAATTGCAAAATGGGCTCAGGTTTCCAGTCTTGGAATGTTACCAGCTAGCACTAGGGAGAGATTGCAGGAGGGGTCCACAGACAGAAATTCTCCCATAAATTTCATGTTGAGCAAGCAACATGATGAATGTGATGTTCCATATACAGATTATGAATTGGATGCAGCCCTCTCCAGGGGCAGTAGCACTGCTCCTGGTGAGGACGGTATCACCTATGATATTCTAAGACTCTACATCGTGTACCCGGTAACCCATTATTAGAATTGTTTAATGCGAGTTATGGGCACTGGGCAGTTGCCAGTATCATGGACCACCAGTCTTACGGTACCTGTACCAAAGCCTGGCCAACCTGATGCTTTCCGTCCCATCTCACTGACCAGTTGCATGTGCAAAACCTTTGAGAGAATGGTGCTTAATAGATTATTGTATAGAGTTAAAGAGCACATGTCACCTGATATCAATGGTTTCACACATGGTAAAAGTGTACACAACTGTATCACAACCTTTCTCACTGTTCATGGAGATAAAAGGCACAAGTACACAACATTTCTTGATTTAAAAAATGCCTTTGATATTGCTAATAGGGAAGTGATTATGTACGAATTAGCGAGAATGGATATAGGGGGACATTTATTACAATGGATACGAGGCTATCTTACCAACCGGAAGTCCTCTGCACTGTTCCAAGGCTACAAGAGTGAAACTAAAGTAATGCAACTAGGCACCCCACAAGGAGGAGTACTCAGTCCTACCTTGTTTAATGTTCTAATTAATGCTTTACTAACATCAATTCCAACTAGTCCGGCAAACATCACTATCAGCTATGCAGATGACATCCTTGTGCATACTAAAACCCACCGTGAAATGCAAACAGTCTTAAATTGTATACATACAGCTTGTGAGAGCCTTGGTCTTGTAATCAACGCTGCTAAAACTAAGGTATTTAACAGACAAATTGGCAACCGCAAAAGTGGACCACACGAAAACTCAAGATAGATAATATACCAATAGACTATGTCTCTTCTTTCAAATACCTTGGAGTCTATGTCCCTTGTACCTCAACTGCAGTCAATAAGTTACATCAACAATGTAGAGACAGACTCAAGGCTCTCAGAACTGTAGTGGGGTACAGCCCGAAATATGGTGTTAATATTAGAATAGCAAGAATGATGTATTTAGCGTATATAAGGTCTCTGATAGACTATCATGCACCAGCTTTGGTCCTGCAAAATGGCAAAAGTATTGATAGACTTGAAAAAATGCAAAATGAAGCACTCAGAATTATACTTGGCTGTCCTATAACTACCAAAGTTCTCAACATGCGGAAAGAATTAAATATACTTAGCATTAGAGATAGAATATTTGAAATTAATCTTATGATGGGACTAAAGCTTCTGCGTGATAACAAAAACAACATTGTGTCAGTTGCTGTTAGAACACATACGAAATGGAACTAGCGAGTCTAAATGGATTCAAAGAACAGCCACTCATATTAAAATGATGGGACTGCACGATGTATATACAGATGAAAGAGTACAGCACTTCCTTCCACCCTGGCAGATAGTACCTTTGACATCCTGACCCCTGCATACCCCACCAAGAAACTAATCACAAACAACCCTCATGCTCAGCTTGCTGCTAAATTAAGCACCATAGAACACATTCACAATATACAAGCTGAAAACAACATTGCACAGACCATATACACTGACGGATCACTCAATACAGCTACAGGGAGGGCAGGAAGTGCTTATTGCTCATCAGCCCGATGGCAGCACAATTGAAAGGAATATCCGAATTAGTAACTGGGCGTCCACTATGCAAGCCGAGTTGGTAGCGATACTGGTAGCACTCGAAATTATTGACAACACTGAAGTAGACAGCTAATTATTTCTGACTCCCTTTCCTCACTACGAGCAATAAACAGTTTGCAATCAAGTAATAACGTGCTTGTCTTGGAAGCTAGACGTAGATATATAAGAATACTTAGCAAGAGGGTAAATATAAAAATGTTGTGGATTCCTTCTCACATTGGCTGCAGGAACATGACAAAGTTGACGCCCTTGCTAAGGCTGCAGTAAATAAAGACAGTATTGAACGGAATCTTGAGTTATCAAATAGGTCCCTTAAAATGTCATTAGACGAGAACTCCTGGATGAATTTGAAGAAAGTAGAACTGTGCAAACTGGAACTAGCAGGTCCATTGTTCATCACAATGAAATGTGTGAAGTAAAAACATGTGTATGGGGCAAGTAACAAAGTCAGTAGACTAACAGATGTTGTCACAGCTCGTATAAGACTTGGCTACAAGTATCTCTGGCAGTCGGCTTGTATAGGGATCTAGATGAAGTAAAGTGTAAAGTGGTGGGACAAAGACAGGACACACACTCGANAGTGGGAAAATGTTGTAAGTGGAGTGCCTCAAGGCTCTGTCCTGGGACCTCTGTTGTTTATAATATATATAAATGATTTAGATTCGGGTTTGAGTAGCAACATTTGCAAATTTGCCGATGATACGAAAATCGGTAGGGAAATTTATTCGGAGGAGGACTCTCTATCACTTCAAGTTGATCTAGATAAGGGTTTTGAAATGGTCAAAGGACTGGCAGATGCAGTTTAATGCTGATAAATGTAAAGTTCTGAGGCTAGGTAATGATGATAGAGTTACAAGATACGAGCTAGATGGTGTTGAGATTGCGAAGTCGGATTGCGAAAGGGATCTGGAGTTATAATTAGTAAGAATTTAAAACAAAAGGATCAATGCATGAATGTTCGTAATAAAGCAAATCGGACACTCGGATTTATTAATCGCAGCGTTAGTAACAAGACACCTGGTGTGGTTCTCAAGCTATATCTTGCTCTCGTTAGGCCCCATTTAGATTATGCAGTTCAGTTTTGGTCGCCATATTATAGAATGGATATAAATTCACTTGAACGTGTCCAGCGTAGGATGACTAAGTTAATTCCCCAAATTAAAAATCTTTCATATGAAGAAAGATTAACAAAGCTAAAATTGCATTCACTTGAAAGGCGAAGAGTTAGGGGTGACATGATCGAGGTTTACAAGTGGATGAATGGACATAACAAAGGGGATATTAATAGGGTATTAAAAGTATCAACACAGGACAGAACGCGAAACAATGGGAATAAATTGGATAAGTTTAGATTTAGGAAAGACTTGGGTAAATACTGGTTCAGTAACAGGGTTGTTGATTTGTGGAACCAATTGCCGCATAACATTGTGGAGGTGGGGTCCCTCGATTGTTTCAAGCATGGGTTGGACATGTATATGTGTGGGATTGGGTGGTTATAAATAGGAGCTGCATCGTATGGGCCAATAGGCCTTCTGCAGTTGCGTTTGTTCTTATGTTCTTACTTTCCTTTATTAGTGATAATTATTTAGAAATAGATTTACTTTATTTAGTATACAACAGTTTACTGGAATTCCTTTACCCAGCTTGATAGCTGTTCCAGTAAATAATATCATAATCTAAAATCATTTCCACTTCCAAAGGATTCTCATTTTATTTGTGCAGTCTACATTAACTGACCTGCACTGTGAGAATCAAACATCACCACATAAAGTGTTTAATCAAAATACAAACAATATTCATAAATGCTTCCTTCCCTATTTAGCTTTAATAAATAAATATAATTTATGCTCGGGCACCTACTTGGAGCTATGCGCATGCGCGACTTTCGGGAAAGGAGTGGGCACTCGCCATTTTCGATCAACTAGCAGTACGGTGTTCCGAAGCGGTCCCTACAAATCTTACAATCTTCCGAAGCGGTCGCTACAAATCTTACAATCTAGCAAGCATCCGTACATCATCGGGCTTCAGATTGAGGACACAGCTTACCAGAATCTCGGACACCAGTTCGGTAGGCATTTTTACCCTTTTTAGTTATTATTTTGAGCTCTGGTAATAATTAATATAAGTGCCATGTCGTGATGCTGCAGGCGATAAAATAACCCCCATGTGACTGCTGTTTCTACTTCTCCAAATAATTAGATATTACATTTATGTGTGTGAATACTAATTTGGAGTGGAAATTATGGAATTTAATTAATGAAGCCTGGTGCAGTATCACTGAGGAAGCGTGTGACCGCCACATACTCACTTCTTCCAAGTATCACTATCTCAAGCTGTTTCCAGACTGTTGTAGAGATTGGACTACACCTACGTCCCTCTGTCACAGCTGAGATTTAATCAGTTTTCATTGTAGATAGTAGAATTTAATTATTGAGAAACAGGCATTTCGAATTATCGCATATTAATCAGATACATGATTTTAATTTTAATATTCAGTAATATTTTTTGCATTACGCTTTTTTATCATTATCTATGTGTGTGCATATTATCATTATTATTATTACATAATATATGTTGCACATAGATTGATCTCATAGAATACCCCTCAAAATGTGTCATGGGAAGCTGGTTCATGCATACACTTTACAGTCATTGCTTAATAGAATTTATTCACATATAATCATAGAGATCCATAAGTCACTGGTTCTCTCATTTAGTAATGCATTCTGGTCCTTCGACCTATCTTAGATTTAATCATTGGTTTGCATTTATAGAATTATACATTTTGTTAGTATTAAATTAGAGCCAGATTTCCTTACAAATACACACACACATAAATCGGATAACGATAGCAGCATACTCTATGCTAGCAAAAGTTAGAACGTCATTCAGAAACCTAAATAAGAAGACATTCAGAGTGCTTTACATTGCCAACATGAGACCAGTCTTAGAGTATGCTGCCCCATCATGGAACCCCTACCTGAAGAAACACGTTAGGAAACTGGGAATGTTCACAAATTTGCGACGAGGCTAGTCCCAGAGGGATGTAATATCAAGAGTGACTGAAGGACTGAACCCGATTACTCTAGGAACAAGGATGGAGCAGGAAGATATGATAGCAACGTATAAAATACTGAGGAGTATTGACAGAGTGGAATTAGACGAAATGTTCACAGGGAATACCAAGAGAACAAGGAGACATAGGTAGAAGCTGGAAGCTCAGATGAGTCGCATGAGTAACAAACATAACATGAATAGAGATATTAGAAAGTTTTTCTTTAGCCCTTTAACTGCGCAACGCGCCTGCAGGCTCGTGTCTGGTTTGCGCAACGCGCCTCCGGGTATTTGTATTTTTCACGTTCCATTCAAATCTCCCGCGGCTACACGGGGTTCACATCAGCTTCCTCAGGGCTCTTGTAAACAGACGCCATCTTTAAAAAAAATCGTGGTCCACATTCCCGGGTGTGGGAGCCTCAGTAGTGTGTGAGCAACCAAGGCTGGCGCTCGCAGCATGAGCGCACAGCACTGCTGTTCAGCGTGTGACCACAGCATCGCCTAATAATGTCAAATATATATATAACTTGTATCATTTAGCCATGATAGTGTTATAGAAGAGCCTGAGTGTGATAATGACTGGGTACAATGTTCAATTATCAGTGATTCAATGCTGTTCACGATGTTCACAGCACCACAGCATTATTTCGTCCATCTAGGAATTTTCAAATGATTTCTTAGGTTCCTTTTCAAAATAAACGTGTGGTCAATTATTCATTTACAGGAATTAGTGACCAGGATTGTGATAATAGCAGGATTGTGGTTATAATTAGCGTTGTGCGTAGTATTGTGGAAGGAGGAAAGTTTGGTGAGGGAGGGAGGGCGAGAATTGAGGTAGCCTCATTGTGTGTGTGTGGCTGCCACTCTTGTTTTGCTCACCATAATAGCTTAGTGGTTCGCTATGGGCAACACATATGTACATGGGTATATATAGTGTGTGTATATAGTGTAAGAACAGTAACAGGAGAATGTTGAGAGGAGCTATTTTGGTGAGGGAGGTGACGTAATCGTAGCGTCGTCTGCTGTCTGCTGTGTGATTTTTCATGCAGTGTATGGTGGCCACTGTACTGTTTGGACACAATACCGGCTTACTTGCATAGTTCTGGTAAATAAAACATGTAGATAGGTATATAGAACATGTGTAATAAGAACTATAACAGTATGGTGGGAGGAGCAATGTTGGCGAGTAAGATGTTGGAGTGAGGGAGACTGGCTGGGTGTGGCTGCTCTCACTCGAGGTGTTCTGAGTGTGTTGATGGTGAATGTATATAGTGTGTGACAGTGTGTAGTGTGTAAATAGATTATATGTATACATAAATTAGCATGATACATAGTAAATATGTGCAGCATATGTGTACACAAGTGTCATGCACGTAACACAGTGTCTTCGAACAGTACGGTTGTTTTACTGCCATAATATAGTGTACGTGTTCACTATACATAGGATTAGTATGTAAAAACAAATAAAATGTATTTGGAACTGTGCGAAAAAAATGAACGAAAATATATTCGCGGCAACTCGCGCGCCGTGCCCCGCCCCGACCGCCCCGGGAGCTTACAGCACGGGCGCACAGGGAATCATGACGTCACGCCCCAACTTACGGACCCCATAGCAGCCAAAGTAAGTACAATTACGACTTTTTTTTTACATACCCATACTGAGGGAAGGGTTTTTGACACTTTAAAAAGAAAAAAGAATTTTTTCCAGAGAATTTATTTCCTGCGCACCACGGGGGTGTCATATTTGGAGGCAGTTAAAGGGTTAGCGTGAGAGTAGTTGGGGAAATGGAATGAACTAAAGGAGCAGGGTTGTGAAAGTAAACATTATTCATAGTTATAAATCTAGATATGATAGAGAAGGACAGGAGTCATTGCTGCAAACAACCGGCGGCTAAAAAGGCGGGATCCACGAGCCAATGCCCGATCCTGCAGGCATAAATGGGTGAGAACAATTAGGTGAGTACATAGCCTCGCGGCTGAGTGAACAGTGCTCGGTTGACATAGTCCTAATGGCCAGGGTTCAATTCCAGGCCAAAGCGGAAATAAATGGGCAAAGTTTCTTTCACCGATGTTCCTGTTGACCTAGCAGTATTTAGGTATCTGATAGACAGCTGTAACGGGCTGCTGATTGTGGATGTGTGAGTATGGGGGAGCATGAGAGAAGAAATATATAGTAGATCTAATAGATGAAAAAACAGATCGGTTAGAAGGCAGGATTCAACAGCTAATAGTTGGTTTCTGCAGACACAAATACTGTGGCGTGGCGGGCAGAGCTTGCGCTCCCTTACACTCTCTTCTCGGGTCCTCGCTCCCCTCTCTCACTGCCAGTGTTCACTTAAGGGGAGCACCTCACTCAACCACAGGGTAGAGTTCATCGAACCCGGTGTTTACCCCCGTGGTTAGTAAGATAAGCCGGACATTCCCAAGGTCTTCAACCGGCGTGTCCCGGGACACTAAGTTCAGGTTTCCCGCTACCAGCTTGCCCGCCACAAAGGTATAACAGCCTACTTAACCAGACCTCTATTTAAGGACATATAAATTTGCAAGTGCAATGGTACACCCATTCCAGTCTTCTAATTACTCATTTGAGTTCACTGCTCAGTCTAACCCCTGGCAGACATATAGAGAATGAGGGAGTGAAACAAACACCAATCAGGGCTATTGATGGTCCGGAATCAACAAACATCTGGGTTCTCTGAATTAAAGTATAACATAAATTTCCCACTAAGACCGAAATTGCCCTAAACTGTGTCCTTCTCTCCACAATAAAATCTCTCCTCGCACACTTATTTATTATGTAAATAATAAATAATTCATCATATCAACAAGTGGAGGAGAAAATCAATATTCGTTATTGACGAAGACTGGAAGCTGTAGTCTTTGTAGCCCGTATCTGTGGTTTGAAGATCCATCCATAACTCGGTGTAAAGAGGGTAAATCTCCCTTTCCGCTGGCTTGTCTTGTGCCGTGCCTCTGTGGGTCTTGTTACCAACCCCTTATATCCAGTTGAAGGAATAACAGACTCGTGACGTTTATGTAGAATTAATGAAGTAGATTAGCGTTTAAGATAAATAAAAATGCTAGGCTTTGCCTTATTGTTGTCTAGTATTATTATATTATTATATATGTGTTGTAAGAAAGAGCATTCATGTATTCTTAGAGTAGAGTGTGAATAGATTTATACATGTAAAGGCACGCTGGAGCATAGCCAGTGAAGCCAGATGGTATTGTAAGTGACTTTGAGCGCCGGTGACTTAAGAAAGGGATTGGCGATTGCCAACCTCGCTGATGAAGTGAAGTAATGGAAATATACCAGCATGTTGCTTGCAGTTGCTTGACCCAGAGATGTATTACAGAGATTCTGGAGGCATACATTAAATAGCTTGAATAATGGCGGCTAAGGCCAACTATAATTGAGCTTCCCTGGTAATGTTGAAATAGTGGGATTATTACCGTAAGTGCTGGGAGCCTAAGTCATGCCAGTTAGTTTCAGTAAGAAAGCATATTGTATGTGTTTGGATATTCATTCTACGCCCATAGTGAAGGTATGACCATTTAGTTGTCTGAGGTAGAGAAATGACTAATGTTTAATCATGCATGTGGCAGGCAAATAGTTGCACCAGACCTATCACTTGCCATGTGGAAGTGTTCTATATTTAAAATTTGCTGTAGCTAGTAGTACCGTTTTCTTTGTTTAAATATTGTTCAACTAATGGCCAGCTTGGATCTGCTTAATAGTTCTAACCAAATGAATGAGAAATTAGGAGAGATTAATCTAGTCTCTTAATCTAGAGATTAAAAAGGAATCCACAGGGAAATAGCATTTCTCTTATATAGACTACGTCTTGGTTACAGATGTAATTGGGAGATTGGTGAACCCCAACAGTGAGACAATACCATTTTCTGCCAAACTGTCACCGAAAAGCCACTACTTCACTATCTCCTGGAATGTGAAGCAACCAACGACCTTAGAAGAGCTTTAAGAGTCCGTGCATCTTGCAGTAACCACCCTCTTCTTCTTCTTCTCGAGAATAGGTGCAGTTTGCATGAAGGGTTTACCCTCCCGATGACTGCACCAGGACAAATGTAGGGAGATGCGTTGACGTTAAGGAGGAGAAGCAAGTCAAAAGTGTTAGATGTGATGGGACGTAGAGAGAGGAGTGGCGACGAAAATAGAGGTGGACGTTAGAGGGAGACTCCCCGCACCGGAGGGCGGGATGACAAGGTCACGGCGGCAGCTGATCAGACGTTAACTAATACTTCTCCGGGAACGTGTATATCGGAAAGTGCAAGCAGTACGCCTCCCAAACCACTCACGTGTCATCGGGCACCTGGGCACCAGGCGGCGGCATCGGCTGAGACATCTTATTCGGCACCCAATACACAAACTCCTTCACCCGCGACACCCAGAAAGTGGACGAGCACCACGGGATCGGAAGCAATCGAGCATCCCGATAAGGGCCTAATACCGGACCCCCCCACAGGGCACGACTCCAGCAGTCGGGACTAGGCAACCCCCAGACAGGGGCAATGAAGGAAGGGGGAACTGCAGGGGATGCAGGCGCGGCATTGACCCCACCACAGGGCACAGGAGTCGAGGCCCCCTGGCGCACATCTTTCCGCAACATCACGACGAGGTCCCGATCATCAGGGGCAATCCTCCACTGCGGAGATCCAACAGCAGGCGACTCAGGAGGGGGGGGGGGGGCACAGGCAGCCACCTCTGAGCCCCTCACAGCACCATCATCCTCGGCCGGGGGGCGCCAGATCACCATACTCCCCCACCTCCTCCCAAGGCACACCACGAAGGGGAGACACGCTCCGAGCCCGCCGCGAATGCTTCGAGACAGGCTGCACCACACCACTCCCAGCAGGCCCCGCCGCAGGCACAGCCACCATCTTCACATCCACACAAGCCACACCAGCACCGTCCGAAGAGTCTACATCCCCCACACTGTCTACATCATCCAGGGAAACAGCCTCAGAACACCGACGCGCACGCTTCTGCAAAGGGATGGAAAGAGCAGAACTACAGTCGTCAACACACACAGACACGGCAGGCACCTCACCTTGCCGAAGCACCCCCTCCAAAACAGCAGAACCCGCGTCCCCGGGAGCCAGTATCACATCCACAGGCAGGGGCGGGACATGGACCTCCACCGGGACACCCTTCACTACACACAGCACAGGCGACGGCCCAACACCCACACATACTGGCTCAACAACCCCAGGGGCCACAGCAGTCACCTGACGAGTCGCGCGGGCCAGAGAACTCGCCTCAACAGGCGGAGCAGCAGACAGGCAATCAGGCGCCTCAGGCACAGCACCCACACTGTCCTCAGACCCGTTGGAACGCAACAGGGGCGGAAAATCCTCCACACGAAGAACATGCATTCTTTCCAGTTGCTCCCACGTCGCACGCCACAGCCAGATGACCCTCGTGACCACACCGATAACAGGTGCGCGGTTGACCCCGGTACAGGCAGCGGAGCGTGTAACCCAACACCGACATCGACGACGGGACACTACACCTCAGCGACATCGTCAGGGTGCAGGAGCCATCAAAGCATACCAACACAGTGCCCGGCAACGACCTTGTTCCAACGAGTACTTAACACTGCCCCAAATCGTTCAAAACAGGAGGTTAAAAAGTCGTCCTGAAACTCGAAGGGGGCACCATGCACCGTCACAGACGTCAAGGTAACACTGAGATTCACCACCTTAACAGAGCCAGCAGTATCAGGGAGAGGTTAAACACGCCCCTCTCAACGCTGGAGAAACGCCTGAAAGGCAGCCTGGAGGCGGAATTTGACCACAGCATGGTGGCCCTGAAGCAGCTGGATGCCCACCAGGTCAGACAGCTGCACATGCAGCACGTACACCAGGGCGACACCAACCAATGAATGGTCCACCGCCCTGGAAACACAAACCGAAACTGTCTCTATTTTCTGCTTGTTACAACTTGTAATAAAGTTGTTACATCTTGGCTTAACATGTTTATGACATATTAGAACGTTGTTACAACTTCCTATATTGGTTGTTATAACTGGTTAGGAGGTGTTAAAACTTGTTCGAACGTTGTACCAACGTCGTAGTTTCGGTGTGTGTTTAGCGGGCGGCACCGTAAATGCCAGACCAGCCGACAACGTCCTCTTCACTGGGGGGCGAGAAGTCCACAAACTACCACCAGCAGGGCAAACAAGCAATCACCCAACGTAAACACTAGCCAGGAGCGGAGAGACCTCAGGAACGTCCGACCTGGCCGGCGGTCACCACGCAACTCCCCGTAACCACTCTGAAGCCATCAACACTGCCACTCTTCTGGTAAAAAAAGGTGTCCAGCAGTTGGACACCCTCATAAATGCTGTCAAGCAGTATCCTCCCCTGCGATAGCGGCCTGACGATTAAATGCGACCTCAGAACACTGAATGGATTTACTGAGCAACAAATTGTACCACTTACGAGCTATTCAGGCCCGTGCCACCTCTTGGGTGGCATAATCTTTAACAATCAATCAATCAATGGGCTGCCGTTTTCTGTTTATCCTGGTGCGACGTGTGAGGAAAATGGGCCTGTGATCTCTCCCTGTAGCCATTTGGCTTCCTAGATAAGTGTTTTGTTTAAGTATTAAGTAGGGCATGGGTTTTCAAAGTGTATATATATTTATTAGTGAAGTGTTTTAGCTTCTTAGTTTTGTATTCCCTGGAAGTGGGAATTTCTTAATATTGTGTTTGCTATAGATTAGCCTTGTGCACGTGACTGTCTCCTCCTGAGCGAGCCACCAGGTACTACTTAAGTGTTTGTTTGTTTTGATATATGTTATAAATTGTATGTAGAGCTATGTGATTACACTGGGGAAATCGTGTTAGTTAATTTCATTGGACCTCCCGTTTTCTGTGCCAAGAGTATAGAGCGGGGGGGGAGGGGAGGTAAATTCCATGGGTGACTTGACTATTTCCTGAGCCTTATATCTAGCGATCTCTAACAGGTCTCTCCATCGAACAGGTTGGTGATTCCCCACCACTGAGCTCCTCTGTTGTTTACACTAGGAGGCAGCTAATGTCGCCCCACCTCCACTAGTTCCCTACACTATTACTGTGTGAAGCTCAGCTGACAGATGAGAGGTGGGACCAAAGAGCCTGAGCTCAACCACCGCAAGCGCAACTAGGTGAGCACAAGTAGGTGAGTACACCTACTTGTACAGGAGGTTGAACACAAGGTATCATCTGGGAGGTGAAATCCTGCAAGAGTCAAATAGAGACCACACCGAACCTGTCCCCAGAGGCCCACATCAAAAGAATATCATCAGTGGTATATGCTAGACTGGCCAACATAAGAACTGCCTTTAGAAACTTGTTTAAGGAATCATTCAGGACCCTGTATACCACTTATGTAAGACCAATCCTGAAGTATTCAGCTCCAGCCTGGAGTCCATACCTAGTTAAACACAAGACAAAGTTAGAGAAGATTCAGCGGTATGCCACCAGGCTCGTCCCGGAACTGAGAGGAATGAGCTACGAGGAAAGGCTAAAGGAGCTGAACCTCACATCCCTGGAAAACAGAAGAGTTAGGGGAGACATGATAACCACCTACAAAATTCTCAGGGAATTGACAGGGTGGACAAAGACAAACTCTTCAACACGGGCAGGACATGAACAAGGGGACACAGGTTATCTTGAGGTTATCTTGAGATGATTTCGGGGCTTTAGTGTCCCCGCGGCCCGGTCCTCGACCAGGCCTCCACCTCCAGGAAGCAGCCCGTGACAGCTGACTAACACCCAGGTACCTATTTTACTGCTAGGTAACAGGGGCATAGGGCGAAAGAAACTATGCCCATTGTTTCTCGCCGGCGCCCGGGATCGAACCCGAAACCACAGGATCACAAGTCAAGTGTGCTGTCCGCTCGGCCGACCGGCTCCCTCAAAACTTAGGTGGAAAGTTAGTACCCAGATGAGCCACAGAGACGTTAGAAAGAATGTTTTCAGTGTCAGAGTAGTTAATAAATGGAATGCATTAGGAAGTTATGTGGAGGAGGCTGACTCCATACACAGTTTCAAATGTAGATATGATAGAGCCCAGTAGGCTCAGGAATGTGTACACCAGTTGATTGACAGTTGAGAGTCGGGACCAAAGAGCCAAAGCTCAACCCCCGCAAGCACAATTAGATGAGTACTGGTTACTGGCCCTCCTCTCTTCTGCTGAACAGACTGGTAGAATAACTGCGTCCTCACCCAAGGTCGTTATTACTGCTTCACTCGGACCAGGACTGGCCACCGTGAGTCTCCCTTCGCAGTTCCACACCTTGGAGCGGCCCGCTGGTTGAGGCTCACCCCCCCCCCCACCAGCATCGCCTCTGGTGACAAACTGAAGTTCTGCTGTCGTTGAGCCTCTTGTGACCTATCACAGCCCTACTCCTCTACACTTCATAGGAAGTCGACGGTAGCTCCTCCTCTTCATATCTCGAGTCCTGCTTGGACTGACGTCCGTCTGGACTGACGTCCAGACGGACGAGACACCGTCGAGAGAGACACTTTGTTACTCCCACTCCTGTGACGACGGCTCTCCCCCGCCCGCCGCAGGAGGGACGTTACGCCACGTCACGCCCAGGGTGCTTCCTGATTGGTCAGCCTAGATAGCCCCCTATACCTAGCAACCGGGCGCCATGATGCCTCTGGAGTATTTATCTTCTGTACTGATCCGCCATTTTATGGTAGAGCCGCTCTCTCACCTACTTTCATTTGAACTTAAAACATAAATATGTTTATTCTGCGGCATCTCTCCTACTTTTAAGTGTTATTAAATTATACTAGGCTTCTCCTAGAGTATTTACAAAGGGGGAGAATGACTCTTAACAGCTGGAAAAGGGGCGAATTAGTCAGAATCTGCAATCACACACACACACACACACACACACACACACACACACACACACACACACACACACACACACACACACACACACACACACACACACACACACAAACACCACACACACACACACACACACACACACACACACACACACACACACACACACACACACACACAGTTAAGTTGGAAGCCCACTTCGGAATGAGTGATCATAGTGTATTGAGCTTTGAGTACCTGGTTGAGCTAGGAATTATCACCCCCAAAAAGAACTGGGAACCAAAGGGCTGGCGTACCGAAAGGGAAACTATGAGGAGATGAATAAATTCCTATGGGATATACATTGGGACACAGAACTCGGAACCAAGTCCGTACAAGACATGATGGACTATGTTACCCAAAAATGTCAGGAGGCTGTAAGCAGGTTTGTCCCAGCCCAACCACAAAAACCGGAGAAGCAAAGGAAGAATCCGTGGTTTAATAGGGAATGTATGCAAGCAAAGGAGCTGAACAAAAAGGCATGGAGGAACTTCCGTAATAACAGAACACCAGAAAGTAGAGAGAGATACCAGAGAACCAGGAACGAGTATGTCAGTGTGAGAAGAGCAGCTGAGAAAAGGTATGAAAATGATATAGCTAATAAAGCCAAGACTGAACCAAAGCTACTACACAGTCACATCAGGAGGAAGACAACAGTGAAGGAACAGGTGATGAAACTTATGGTGGGTGAGGACAGGTACACAGAGAATGACAAAGAGGTGTGTGAAGAACTCAACAAAAGGTTCCAGGAGGTCTTTACAATAGAACAGGGAGATGTCACGGCGCTAGAAGAGGTGGTAGCAAACCAGGCGACCTTGGATAGGTTCGAAATTACAAGAGATGAGGTCAAAAAGCACCTATTGGAGCTGGATGTGAGAAAAGCTGTTGGGCCGGATGGAATCTCACCATGGGTATTGAAAGAGTGTGCAGGAGCACTTTGCTTACCACTCTTCATAGTGTATAGTAAGTCACTGGAAACGGGGGACCTACCAGAAATATGGAAGACTGCTAATGTAGTACCAATATACAAAAAGGGTGACAGACAAGAGGCACTGAACTACAGGCCAGTGTCCTTAACTTGTATACCATGCAAGGTGATGGAGAAGATTGTGAGAAAAAACCTAGTAACACATCTGGAGAGAAGAGACTTCGTGACAACCCATCAACATGGGTTCAGGGAGGGTAAATCTTGCCTTACAGGCTTGATAGAATTCTACGATCAGGTGACAAAAATTAAGCAAGAAAGAGAAGGGTGGGCGGACTGCATTTTTTTGGACTGTCGGAAAGCCTTTGACACAGTACCCCATAAAAGGTTGATGCATAAGCTGGAGAAACAGGCAGGAGTAACAGGTAGGGCGCTCCAGTGGATAAGGGAGTACCTAAGCAATAGGAAGCAGAGAGTTACAGTGAGGGGTGAGACCTCAGACTGGCGTGAAGTCACCAGTGGAGTCCCACAGGGCTCTGTACTTGGACCTATCCTGTTTCTGATATACGTAAATGATCTCCCAGAGGGTATAGACTCATTCCTCTCAATGTTTGCTGACGACGCCAAAATTATGAGAAGGATTAAGACAGAGGAGGACAGCTTGAGGCTTCAAGAAGACCTGGACAAGCTGCAGGAATGGTCGAACAAATGGCTGTTAGAGTTTAACCCAAGCAAATGTAATGTAATGAAGATAGGGGTAGGAAGCAGGAGACCAGATACAAGGTATCATTTGGGAGATGAAATACTTCAAGAGTCAGAGAGAGAGAGAAAGACCTGGGGGTTGATATCACGCCAGACCTGTCCCCTGAAGCTCATATCAAGAGGATAACATCAGCAGCATATGCCAGGTTGGCTAACATAAGAACGGCCTTTAGAAACTTGTGTAAGGAATCTTTCAGAACATTATATACACATATGTCAGACCAATCCTGGAGTATGCAG
>WNGS01002027.1:76670-88679 GCA_020271785.1 Procambarus virginalis
CACCTGCGCCTCCTCCAAAATCCGCCGACACCACCTGCGCCTCCTCCAAACACCCGCCGCCACCACTGCGCCTCCCCCCAAAACCCGCCGCCGCCACCTGCGCCTCCTCCAACACCACCGCCGCCGCCACTACGCATACCCAAACCCGCGCCGCCACCACCTGCGCCTCCTCCAAAATCCGCCGACACCACCTGCGCCTCCTCCACACCCGCCGCCATCACCTGCGCCTCCTCCAACACCCATCGCCACCACCTGCGCCTCCTCCAACACCCGCCGCCCCCACCTGCGCTCTCTAACACCCGCCGCCGCCACCTGCGCCTCCCCCCCAACACCCGCCGCCGCACCTGCGCCTCCCCCCAACACACGCCGCCCCCACCGCGCCTCCTCCAACACCCGCCGCCGCCACCTGCGCCTCCCCCCAACACCCGCCCCCCCCCCACCTGCGCCTCCTCCAACACCTGCCGCCGCCACCTGCGGCCTTCTCAAAACCGCCGCCGCCACTGCGCCTCCCCCAACACCCGCCTCCGCCACCTTCGCCTCCTCCAACACCCGCCGCCGCCACCTGCGCCTCCTCCAACACCCGCCGCCACCTGCGCCTCCCCCAACACCCGCCGCCACCTGCGCCTCCTCCAACACCCGCCGCCCCCCTGCGCCTCCTCCAACCCCCGCCGCCGCCACCTGCGCCTCCTCCAACACCGCCGCCGCCACCTGCGCCTCCCAACACCCGCCGCCGGCCACCTGCGCCTCCCCCAACCCGCCGCCGCCACCTGCGCCTCCTCCAACCCCCGCCGCCACCTGCGCCTCCTCCAACACCCGCCGCCGCCATCTGCCTCCTCCCACACCCGCCGCCGCCACCTGCGCCTCCTCCAACACCCGCCGCCGCCACCTGCGCCTCCTCCAACACCCACCGCCGCCACCTGCGCCTCCTCCAACACCCGCCGCCGCCACCTGCGCCTCCTCCAACACCCGCCGCCGCCACCTGCGCCTCCTCCAACACCCGCCGCCGCCACCTGCGCCTCCCCCAACACCCGCCGCCACCACTGCGCCTCCCCCAACACCCGCCGCCACCACCTGCGCCTCCCCCAACACCCGCCGCTACCTGCGCCTCCCCCAACACCGCCGCTACCTGCGCCTCCCCCAACACCCGCCGCCACCACCACCTGCTCCAACACCCTCACATTCAAAATTTCATGGAAATTTTATTGTCCATTTATTAAAAGGGAAATGAAATTGTTTATCCTTCGCGACGTGTACAAGTGTTCAGAAATGGCCCCACGTCACACCGTTTCTCCCCCCCCCACCAACACCACAACTGATGCAGCAACACATCAACAGCATATGCCAGGTTGGCCAACATAGGAACTGCCTTTAGAAACTTGTGTAAGGAAATGTTCAGGACTGTTAGAGTCACTATGGGTCGCAACCGTGTTCTTTGCTGGAGGAACCATAGTACTAGTATCCAACCCCAAGTCGGTAGTGGCTTTCAAGGAGTAGTCTTGGTAATTGCAAGTAAAACACAAGAGGGGAGATGAAAGGAATACGACACTTCATCAATTATCAATGTATTCACATATTATCACTTTCCCATCACCTTAAATAGAATCATAAACGAAGTATTACTTCACTGATATATTCACATGTGTCCCTCTCATAGGTCACTAAGCGCTCCTTGATGCTCATGCAATGCTGCCTGGTCAACGTCCGTGTTTCCTCAACACACAGTACCGTCCTCAACCAGTACTGGGAAACACCAACGAGTCTACCCTAGCCATGGGCCAGCCTATCTACAGTCTCACTAGGTGCTCCTTGTGAACGCCCACAATCACTCTCCAGCCTGGTGCTGGCAGAGAACATCAACCTCGTGCTGCTGGGCCTCTACACGAACAAATTCAAGGGTAGCGAACCCCTGGCAGGAGCTTCTTGCAACTAGCTAGTTATATTCCTCTGTAGCACCTTACTGTCAATCGTCTCTTCCTCTAGCCAGTCCCCGGGATACGCCGAATTCTGTCACTGCCTCTTCACAGGCAGACAGTAGATACCACTCAGTTCCTCTTCGGTGGCGGCTCACTGCTCACGTAAAGCAGAATGGAGTAGAGAGATAATAGGCTGCCCTGGGTAGATTGACTGTTTTCGTACCACTGCAGCCCCACGTTGCCTGTGTGGACACAGACACGTCATCAGTAAACTGGCCAGTACTGGGGACACTAGGAAATACCACTTACAGACTCTGACATAAACATACAACTCCTCCCACAATAGATGGCGCTGATTTTCTAGGCGCTACCTCACCAGAGGTCAGCAACAGCGACCCATCGAGCTGACCAGGGCAGGAATCTAGTGTCTCTTGCAGGAATTATACTGCCACCACCAGATGGCGTCGTCCATTTAGTGGGGGTTTAGGGAGCAGACTCACAGATGGCGTTGACGCCGCTGCTCCATGCTCCGATGATGGAGTCGGGTTCATAACAAGGACCTTGCATACCACTTATGTCAGACCAATCCTGGAGTATGCAGCTCCAGCTTGTAGTCCATACCTAGTAAACACTTGACAAAGTTAGGGAATATTCAGAGGTATGCCACCAGACTAGTTCCAGAACTGAGAGGTATGAGCTACGAGGAAAGAGCACGGGAGCTAAACCTCACATCACTGGAAGGCGGAAGAGTAAGGGGAGACATGATCACCACCTACAAAATTTTGACGGGAATTGACAGAGTGGACAAATACAAACTATTTACGAACACTATTGTGGAACACGAACAAAGGGCCACAGGTGAAAACGTAGTACCCAAATGAGCCACAGAAACATTAGAAAGAATTTTTTCAGTGTCAGAGTAGTTAACAAATGGAATGCATTAGACAGTGATGTGGTGGAGGCTGACTCTACACACATAGTTTCAAATGTACATTTGATAGAGCTCAGTAGGCTCCAGAATCTGTACACCAGTTGATTGACAGTTGTGAGGAGGGACCAAAGAGCCAGAGCTCATCCCCCGCAAACACATCTAGGTGAGTACATGATAAACACTGTATGTCATACACCGAAATATAGAGAAACACCATACGCATAGAAGAAAAAGAGGTGACATGATTACCACTTACAATATACCAACAGGAATCGACCAAATTGACAAAGAGAAATTTCTGAAACTAGCAACTTCAAGAAAAAGAGGACACCGAGGAAAAAAAGGTGCTGAAAAAAGTATTAGAAAGTTTTCTTTTGCCAACAGAGTGGTAGATGGTTGTTACAAGCTTAGTGTGAGACCGTGCTGATATCGAAGAAACCGAAACCAGAAGCTCCTTCCTACTATCACCCCATTACCATGTCATCTACGATACTGAGGCTGTTCCATAAGATTCTGAGCAGTAGACTCTCTGAGGCAGTCAGGATCAACAGGCGGCAGAAAGCTTTCGTCCCTGTGGACGGGTGTACTCAAAACCTGGTGATCCTGGATGCCTTTCTAGCTGAGGCTCATTCGCTAAAGCACAACTCGCACCTAGCGTTTTGAGATATTGAAAAGGCTTTCGAAAGCGTCTCCCATCCGTCCATCCAGCAGGCCATGAAACGCAAGGGCATTCTGAAGCCTTTAAGGACATACATCATGTCAGGCTACGAACAGTCCTTAACCGTATTTACCAGCCAAAGGGAGAAGTCAAAGAACATCCAGATCACTAGGTGGGTGAAACAGGATAACCCCCCTGTCTCCGTTTCTCTTCAACCTAATAATTGATGAGGCAATTACTAGGGATACGAAGCCGGAGCTTGGGATTAAACTGGGGGTGAAACGATATCAGTCCTGGCATTCGCCGACGATTTGGAAGTGGCAGCAGAAACCGCTCCCGGATTACAGACACTTATAACAAGCATTTGCCACACACTGTGTGGTTCTGGCCTTAAGGTGAATGCTGCAAGGTGCCGTATGCTAAACATAGCAATTGATGTGCATCATAAGACTTGGCATGTCCCCACCAGGTGGACATATTACGTCGGAGTTGATGCCATTGATACTATGAGTGTGGCGGACGAGTACAAATACTTAGGCGTGCAGACAATGAGTCACAATAACGTGGCTGAAGTATGTTGACCAATCCACACACTACAAAATGAAGGGACGACGACGTTTTGGTCCGTCCTGGACCATTCTCTCCTTGGACAATCGACTTGAGAATGGTCCAGGACAGACCGAAACGTCGTCGTCCTTTCATTTTCTAGTGTGTGTGGATTGGTCAAAATACTTTGGCATACTTACGGGGCTGGAGGCAGACACTCATCCTATGGTTCCTTGTAAGCTAACTAACTAACTAGGGTCTGACTAACATCACTAACGCTTCCGTTAAACGCCAACAGAGGTTTACTTATTTAAACACGACCTCTTTCCCAAGATGAAACACCAGCTTGTTCTCGGATGCGTGTTTAAGACGAAGATAGGGAGGCTCGACAGACGGTTGCGGCAAGCCATTCGTGGCTGGCTACGACTGCCTCACGATACCCTTAACGCCTTCTTTCATGCCGACGTAAAGGACAGTGGACTAGGAATTCCCGACTTTCCAGCATCAATCCGCCTACAAAAGAACAAGCGGCTTGAGGCGATGGCTGAGTCGGAGGATCCAATGGTAGTGGCTGTGGCTGTCCTTTCCGCATTCCAAGTAAAAATGCGTCCATGAGTAGACCCGACAACGGTCCCCAGAACCCCTTCTAACAATACGTCTGAGCGCTCTAGGATTTCGAACGCAAAAGAGTACAGCATGGTTGACGGTGGCGGCCTTGCATCCGCTTGTGAGGATCCTTCCTGCCATAAGTGGGTCTCGTCCAGTACTCGTCTGCTAAGCGAAGGAGATTTTGAGATTTTGCTCATGTCATCGAGATTAGGGTAAATGCTGCAGCCACTGTTTCCGTCCAAGGCTGCTAGAGATGTCTCTAGGCTAGATATGACCCAGGGCTTCTGATCTCTGCGATGATTGCCGGAGACTGGGGACCCTGGGCCACATATCCCAAACCTTTAAAAGATGCATGGGGCATGGGTGACGCGTCATGGCGAAATCACCAGGTTAGTAGCTGGCCGCCTGTGGCAGAGAGGTTTTGCGGTGGAACGTGAGGTTCGTATATCAAGTGGAGGGACCTTCTGCAAGTCTGACATCATCACTTGCAAAGGTGACGAGGCCTTTATATTTGACAACCAGGCTTCTGCTGATAACTTCCAACTTTCCCGTCCACATCAAAGCAAGTGCGACAAATACGGCACCCCAGAGATCCTTCAACAGGTCAGGGAATATACCAGTAAACACACAGCATCTGCCTCTTCTATAACCCTTAATTGGAGAGGGGAATGGTTCAAGGAGAGTGTGTGTGGACTTCTGGATATGAGACTCACCAAGAGCGACCTTGAGTTTGGCTCTGTGAAAGACTAACCTGGACATATTCCCTCTACAGAATATGGACCAAGTCCACATCAGGAGCAGACCACCTTAGTCCCAGGATCACCATGTAACTGTTGCATAAGAATTAATATAGTCATGTTGAGGAGAACCACAGCCAGGACAGCTGGTAGCTAACTACCTAGGCAGAGTAGTCATCTGGAGTACCACTTCTCCAAATGGTTTCTTACAGGAGGGTGGATGACCTGGCAGAGCCCAGGAGTGGGTAAGGCGGCGGCCGAGGGACCCCATACTCATCTATGACAACGCTCCCGCCTCGTGGCCTTGCTAGGAGCTTCCGCTGTCTTAAGCAGCTTGTTGTTTTGCCTTCACCTTTAGTTCTTTTTTGATGGTATACTGTCATCCCTCTCTTTGTGTGCTGTGTCTTATACAAGAAAAGCAAATTCAAAATAATTGTCCATTGTACTAACCCATTATTATTATTATCATCTAAACTCTTGTGGTGAGATTGCCATCTTTTTATTGTACATATTTTAGAGTTTGGTGTCAGGGAAATATGTGTGCTTAGGTGTACCTACCTCTCCCCATGCCTAGTGGTTTGTGGCGAACGGGTGCCCACACGCTATATAATAACCCTACAACCCCCCACCCCCGAAGTGGCAAGGGGGTGTAGGGGACAAAACTTTCGTGGAGGCCAAAACCATCAGTAATTTCAGTGCGTTATTCGACAAAGAGTCCTGGAAGACGGGACACCACGAGCGTAGCTCTCATTCTGTAACTCCACTTAGGTAATTACCAGATACTGTCAATACACCACACGTCATACACCATACGTCATACACCATATGTCAAACACCGCATGTCATACACCGTATGTCATCACCATATTCAAACACCGCATGTCATATACCATATGTCAACACCGCATGTCATACACCATATGTCAAACACCGCATGTCATACACCATATGTCAAACACCGCATGTCATACACCAGATGTCAAACACCGCATGTCATACACCATGTGTCAAACACCGCATGTCATACACCATGTGTCAAACACCGCATGTCATACACCATGTGTCAAACACCGGATGTCATACACCTGTGACAAACACCGCATGTCATACACCATTGTCAAACACCGCATGTCATACAACATGTGTCAAACACCACATGTTATACACCATGTGTCAAACACCCCATGTCATACACCATGTGTCAAACACCGCATGTCATACACATGTGTCAAACACCACATGTTATACACCATGTGTCAACACCGCATGTCATACACCATGTGTCAAACACCGCATGTCAAAAGAGTGGGCGTCTGTTGGCTGAGTGGACAGCCACAGGCCACGTACGTAGGGTCCGGGTTCGATCAAAGCGATGCGGAAAAATGGCCTATTCTTTCACCCCTGAAGCCCCTTTTACTTATCAGTAAATTGTACCTGCGAGTTATACAGCTTGGTACGGGCTGCTTCCTGTGTGTGTGGTGTGTGTACTCACCTATTTGTACTCACCTATTTGTGCTTGCGGGGGTTGAGCTTTGGCTCTTTGGTCCCGCCTCTCAACTGTCAATCAACTGGTGTACAGATTCCCGAGCCTACTGGGCTCTATCATATCTACCCTTGAAACTGTGTATGGAGTCAGCCTCCACCACATCACTGCCTAAAGCATTCCATCCGTTAACTACTCTGACACTGAAAAAGTTCCTTCTAACGTCTCTCTGTGGCTCATGTGGGTACTCAGTTTCCACCTGTGTCCCCTTGTTCGCGTCCCCCCAGTGTTGAATAGTTTGTCCTTGTCTACCCGGTCGATTCCTCTGAGGATTTTGTAGGTTGTGATCATATCTCCCCTTACTCTTCTGTCTTCCAGTGTCGTAAGGTGCATTTCCCGCAGCCTTTCCTCGTAACTCATGCCTCTTAGTTCTGGGACTAGTCTAGTGGCATACCTTTGGACTTTTTCCAGCTTCGTCTTGTGCTTGACAAGGTACGGCTCCATGCTGGGCTGCATACTCCAGGATTGGTCTTACATATGTGGTGTACAAGATTCTGAATGATTCCTTACACAGGTTCCTGAACGCTGTTCTGATGTTAGCCAGCCTCGCATATGCCGCAGATGTTATCCTTTTTATGTGGGCTTCAGGAGACAGGTTTGGTGTGATATCAACTCCTAGATCTTTCTCTCTGTCCGTTTCATTAAGTACTTCATCTCCTATTCTGTATCCTGTGTCTGGCCTCCTGTTTCCACTGCCTAGTTTCATTACTTTGCATTTACTCGGGTTGAACTTCAACAGCCATTTGTTGGACCATTCACTCAGTCTGTCTAGGTCGTCTTGTAGCCTCCTACTATCGTCCTCAGTTTCAATCCTCCTCATAATTTTTGCATCATCGGCAAACATTGAGAGAAACGATTCTATACCCTCTGGGAGATCATTTACATATCAGAAACAGTATAGGTCCAGGACTGACCCCTGCGGGACTCCACTCGTAACGTCTCGCCAATCTGAGACCTCACCCCTCACACTGACTCTTTGTCTCCTGTTGCTTAGGTACTCCTGTATCCACGGAGTACCTTCCCTTTCACTCCAGCCTGCATCTCCAGCTTTTTCACTAGCCTCTTGTGTGGCACTGTATCAAAGGCTTTCTGACAATCCAAAAATNCCGAAAGTCGCGCATGCGCATAGCTCCCAGTAGGTGCCCGAGCATAAATTATATTTATTTATTAAAGCTAAATAGGAAGGAAGCATTTATGAATATTGTTTGTATTTTGATTAAACACTTTATGTGGTGATGTTTGATTCTCACAGTGCAGGTCAGTTAATGTGAACTGCACAAATAAAATGAGAATCTTTGGAAGTGGAAATGATTTTAGATATGATATTATTTACTGGAACAGCTGTCAAGCTGGGTAAAGGAATTCCAGTAACCTGTTGTATACTAAATAAAGTAAACCTATTTCTAAATAATTATCACTAATAAAGGAAAGTAAAGGTTGAACTTCTATTAGGTCTACAGATATGTGGAAATATATTCTCCGTGGGTGGCTGACGCAACACTGCCACAATTCTAGGAGAAATTACATGATGTTCCACATCCTAATGCAATGAATTCTGTGATACTAAACTACGGATTAGTAGTGTTAGTTAATTATTACGCTTAGTACACCTTACCTTGAGGTGCTTCCGTGGCTTAGCGTCACCGCGGCCCGGTCGTCGACCAGGCCTCATGGTCGTATACAGGAAATACATCCCATTGTACTAAGAATTAGTAAATGAGTATTAAATAATAATGAAGCCTAATACAAGAAATACATCCTATTGTATTAAGGATGAGAATAATTGTTGGAAATTTCCAACAGTATTCACTAGTTATATTCACCTAGTTGTGCTCTTTCGGCCCGCCTCTCTCAACTGTCAATCAACTGTTACTAACTACTATTCCACCCCCCCCAAACACCACACCCCCCGCCCCCAGGAAGCAGCCCGTGACAGCTGATTAACTCCCAGGTACCTATTTACTGCTAGGTAACAGGTGCATCAGGGTGAAAGAAACTCTACCCAATGTTTCGTGCTGGTGCCGGGAATCGAACACAGGATCACGCGTTCAGCGTGCTGTTTGTATGTGTGTGTGTGTGTGTATGTACTCACCTAGTTGTGCTTACGGGGGTTGAGCTTTAGCTCTTTGGTCCCGCCTCTCAGCCGTCAATCTACTGGTGTACAGATTCCTGAGCCTCTCGTGCTCTATCATATCTACATTTGAAACTGTGTATGGAGTCAGCCTCCACCACATCACTTCCTAGTGCATTCCATTTACTAACTACTCTGACACTGAAAAAGTTCTTTCTAATGTCTCTGTGGCTCATTTGGGTAATCAGCTTCGACCTGTGTCATCTTGTGCGTGTACCACCCGTGTTAAATAATATATTCTTGTCTACCCTGTCAATTCCTCTGAGGATTTTGCATGTGGTGATCATGTCTCCCCGAGCTCCTCTATCTTCCAGCGACGTCAGATGCAGTTCCCTCGGCCTTTCCTCGTAACTCATGCCTGGGCCTAGTGGCATACCTCCGAACGTTTTCCAGCTTCGTCTTATGCTTGACAAGGTACGGGCTCAATGCTGGGGCTGCATACTCCAGGATTTTTCTTACATGCGTAGTATACAAGGTTCTGAAAGATTCCTTACTCAGGTTTCTAAAGGCAGTTTTGATGTTAGCCAACCTCGCATACGCCGCCGATGTTATTCTTTTGATGTGGGTTTTAGTCAACTTAATTTTGGTCAACAGGATTTTGGTCAACTCCTACATCTTTCTCTGTGTTCGTTTCGTAAAGGACTTTATCTCCCATTCGGTATCCAGTGTCTGGCCTCCTATTTCCTCCCCCTAGTTTCATTGTCTTACATTTACTTGGGTTGAACTTCAGTAGCCATTTGTCTGACCATTCCTTCAGTTTGTTTGTGTGTGTGTGTGTGCAGGGGGATGGGGAGCTTGCTGGATCGAGCATTAGCTCTTAAGCTCCGCCTTTTGACCATCATTATTCTTATTCAGTGTCTGCCTCCTCTCAATATTTTTCTTATCATATATACATATGAAGCTCTGTTTCTAATTGGCTTAAAAAGCCAATTAAAATGCTTCTAATTGTTTCAATTAAGCTTAAAAAGGTCTTTCTGACATCAGTTGTGACTCACCTGTGTTTCCAATTATGTCCTCTCGCTCCACCGTCCCTTAATTTGTATATAGCTTCTGTATCTGCTTTGTCAATTCCCCTTTGTACAATTAATCAATCCCTCTCTGCACTGCTCTGTCAATTCCCCCTTGTACATTGTTCTCATATCTGCCCTATTCTTTCTTCCTCCTGTGTTGTGAGGTCCAGTTCCCTCAGTCTTTCCTCATAGCACAGAACAAACGATCTTGCATATTTTTGGACCTTTTCTAATTTTGCTTTGTGCTTCTGTTGGTAGGGGTTCCATGCTGGTGCAGCATACACGATAACAGGTCTCACAAAGGATGTAGACAGCGCTCGGCAGAGATCTTTGTCCAGGTTGCTAAAGGGAAGGAGATTGGGAATTGTCAGGGAAAGCGCCTAGCTATTACGACTATATATCACTGGGAAGGGATCAGGACAAGGATTTGGGATGGGACGGGGGAAAGGAATGGTGCCCAACCACTTGGACGGTCGGGGATTCAACACCGACCAGCATGAAGCAAGACCATCGCTCTACCGTCCAGTCCAAGTGGTTGGGCAGGTTCGTGAAGGATGACCGGTAGTTTTCCAGTATGGTAGATGCTGCCTTCATTACCCTGCTGATGTGTGCCTCTCTTGTTAGATCCAGAGTTTTCCACTTGAGATCCACTCCTAAGTTTTTTTTTCAGAAGTTGGAAGTTGCCTTCACTTCATCGTGTATTGTATTGAAGGTTTTCCTGCTCCAACTCCAATTCACATGACCTTACTTCCTTTGTTGGCTTATTTATATATATATATATATATATATATATATATATATATATATAATATATATATATATATATATAATATATATATATATATATATATATATATATTATATATATATATGTCGTACCTAGTAGCCAGAACGCACTTCTCAGCCTACTATGCAAGGCCCAATTTGCCTAATAACCCAAGTTTTCATGAATTAATGTTTTTTCGACTACCTAACCTAACCTAACTTTTTCGGCTACCTAACCTAACCTAACCTAACCTATAAAGATAGGTTAGGTTAGGTTAGGTTAGGTAGGGTTGGTTAGGTTCGGTCATACATCTACGTTAGTTTTAACTCCAATAAAAAAAAATTGACCTCATACATAATGAAATGGGTAGCTTTTTCATTTCGTAAGAAATTTTTTTTAGAAAATATATTAATTCAGGAAAACTTGGCTTATTAGGCAAATCGGCCTTGCATAGTAGGCTGAGAAGTGCGTCTGGCTACTAGGTACGACATATATATATATATATATATATATATTAGTATATTTTGGTAGCCCAGTCTTTCTTGTAAACATTGTGTTAAATATGACCGAAAAAGTAGATTATAATTCTAACACGAATTTTCTCATTATTTCTTATGTTCTTTTTACGGTCGATGGTAATTGAAAAATCAATTCTCCACATTTCATTTTTATTTATTGAGTCGCATGCGGCGCTTGAACGCGCTTTGTAATAACTTATTACATTTCAAAGACTTTAGTTTACACACCCAACTGTAACCTGAAAACACCAAACAGAGTTTTACTTATGCCTAAACTAAACAGCTTATTTACTCGTATTTTGGGTGAGTATATGTTGCAACAGTTTTGGATGATGAGACAAACGTTTGGCCAACACAAGACAGACACCATCCGGTGCAATGGGTTACTAACTTTAGATAAATGAGAGGGGAAGACTGGAAGTTAAGCAATGGGCATATGGGCCAATATTGCTCTGATACTTCCTATGTACAACGTGTAAAGGTGTAACGTGTAGAATGTACAAGTGTAGAAGATGTAACCGTGTTAGAAGATGTACAACGGTAGAAGAGGTATACACGGTAGAGGTGTACAACGTGTTAGAAGATGTAACGTGTTAGAGGGCTACAACTTGTTAGAAGATGTCTAAGTGTAGAAGCTGTACAAGTAA
>WNGS01002028.1:0-10000 GCA_020271785.1 Procambarus virginalis
TGTACCACTGTACCACAACACTGGTGTTGTACCACTGTACCACACACTGTTGTTGTACCACGTACCAGACCACTGTTGTGTACCACTGTACCACTGTACCACCACACTGTTGTTGTACCACTGTACCACAACACTGTTGTTGTACCACTGTACCACTGACCACACCACTGGTGTTGTACCACTGTACCACAACACTGTTGTTGTACCACTGTACCACCACACTGTTGTTGTACCACTGTACCACAACACTGTTGTTGTACCACTGTACCAACACTGTTTTTGTACCACTGTACCACCACACTGTTGTTGTACCACTGTACCACCACTGTTGTTGTACCACTGTACCACAACACTGTTGTTGTACCACTGTACCACTGTACCACAACACTGTTGTTGTACCACTGTACCACTGTACCACCACACTGTTGTTGTACCACTGTACCACCACACTGTTGTTGTACCACTGTACCACAACACTTGTTGTACCACTGTACCACAACACTGTTGTTGTACCACTGTACCACAACACTGTTGTTGTACCACTGTACCACCACACTGTTGTTGTACCACTGTACCACAACACTGTTGTTGTACCACTGTACCACAACACTGTTGTTGTACCACTGTACCACAACACTGTTGTTGTACCACTGTACCACCACACTGTTGTTGTTGTACCACTGTACCACAACACTGTTGTTGTACACACCTGTACCACAACACTGTTGTTGTACCACTGTACCACACCACACACGTTGTTGTACACTGTACCACAACCTTGTTGTACCACTGTACCACAACACTTGTTGTACCACTGTACCACAAATGTTGTTGTACCACTGTACCAAACACTGTTGTGTACCACTGTACCACAACACTGTTGTTGTACCACTGTACCACAAACACTGACCTCTCCTGTGTCATGGGTAAGACCTGTCATGGCGCCATAACAGAAAGATATGATGTAGAGGTTTCGCAGATGCAGGTGTAAACGGCTGACGGATCCTGCTCCAATTGGCAGAGGTGTGAGAGTCTGGTGAGGGATGAGTGAGGCCCTGGCCGGAGTTTACAATGGGCAGTGTTTATCATCTGGCGACCACACCCCGCCGCGCTGCTGCCAACCTGTCACGGGGCCACACCATCATAACCCAGTTACTGCCTTCCAGCATGTTGTGATTGGCCCACGTCTCTCAGGCAGGCATTGTGAGGCGGTACATGGCAGCCAAGCAAGCTGGCAGTCACAAGACTGGCTGGTACAAGACTGGCTGGTACAAGACTGGCAGGTACAAGACTGGCAGGCACAAGACGGCTGGTACAAGACTGGCTGGTACAAGACTGGCTGGTACAAGACTGGCTGGTACAAGACTGGCAGGTACAAGACTGGCACAAGACTGGCAGTACAAGACTGGCAGTACAAGACTGGCACAGACTGGCTGGCACAAGACTGGCAGGCACAAGACTGGCTGGCACAAGACTGGTGGTACAGACTGGCAGGCACAAGACTGGCAGGCACAAGACTGGCACAAGACTGGCAGTACAAGACTGGCTGGTACAAGACTGGCAGGTACAAGACTGGCTGGCACAAGACTGGCTGGTACAAGACTGGCTGGTACAAGACTGGCAGGTACAAGACTGGCTGGCACAAGACTGGCTGGTACAAGACTGGCAGGCACAAGACTGGCAGGCACAAGACTGGCTGGCACAAGACTGGCAGGCACAAGACTGGCTGGCACAAGACTGGCAGGTACAAGACTGGCTGGCACAAGACTGGCAGGTACAAGACTGGCAGGCACAAGACTGGCAGGTACAAGACTGGCAGGTACAAGACTGGCTGGCACAAGACTGGCAGGTACAAGACTGGCAGGCACAAGACTGGCAGCACAAGACTGGCAGGTACAAGACTGGCAGGTACAAGACTGGCAGGTACAAGACTGGCAGGGTACAAGACTGGCTGGTACAAGACTGGCAGGTACAAGACTGGCTGGCACAAGACTGGCTGGTACAAGACTGGCAGGTACAAGACTGGCTGGTACAAGACTGGCTGGTACAAGACTGGCTGGCACAAGACTGGCAGGTACAAGACTGGCTGGCACAAGACTGGCAGGCACAAGACTGGCAGGTACAAGACTGGCAGGCACAAGACTGGCAGGTACAAGACTGGCAGGTACAAGACTGGCTGGCACAAGACTGGCTGGTACAAGACTGGCAGGTACAAGACTGGCAGGTACAAGACTGGCAGGTACAAGACTGGCTGGCACAAGACTGGCTGGAACAAGACTGGCAGGTACAAGACTGGCTGGCACAAGACTGGCTGGCACAAGACTGGCTGGTACAAGACTGGCAGGTACAAGACTGGCTGGTACAAGACTGGCAGGTACAAGACTGGCAGGTACAAGACTGGCAGGCACAAGACTGGCTGGTACAAGACTGGCAGGTACAAGACTGGCAGGTACAAGACTGGCAGGTACAAGACTGGCAGGCACAAGACTGGCTGGTACAAGACTGGCAGGTACAAGACTGGCAGGTACAAGACTGGCTGGCACAAGACTGGCAGGTACAAGACTGGCAGGCACAAGACTGGCTGGTACAAGACTGGCAGGTACAAGACTGGCACAAGACTGGCTGGTACAAGACTGGCAGGTACAAGACTGGCAGGTACAAGACTGGCAGGTACAAGACTGGCAGGTACAAGACTGGCACAAGACTGGCTGGCACAAGACTGGCAGGTACAAGACTGGCACAAGACTGGCTGGTACAAGACTGGTACAAGACTGGCAGGTACAAGACTGGCAGGTACAAGACTGGCAGGCACAAGACTGGCAGGTACAAGACTGGCACAAGACTGGCTGGCACAAGACTGGCAGGTACAAGACTGGCACAAGACTGGCTGGTACAAGACTGGCAGGTACAAGACTGGCAGGTACAAGACTGGCAGGTACAAGACTGGCAGGTACAAGACTGGCTGGCACAAGACTGGCTGGTACAAGACTGGCTGGTACAAGACTGGCTGGTACAAGACTGGCTGGCACAAGACTGGCAGGCACAAGACTGGCTGGTACAAGACTGGCTGGTACAAGACTGGCTGGTACAAGACTGGCAGGCACAAGACTGGCTGGCACAAGACTGGCAGGCACAAGACTGGCTGGTACAAGACTGGCTGGTACAAGACTGGCAGGCACAAGACTGGCTGGTACAAGACTGGCTGGTACAAGACTGGCTGGCACAAGACTGGCAGGCACAAGACTGGCTGGTACAAGACTGGCAGGCACAAGACTGGCTGGTACAAGACTGGCAGGTACAAGACTGGCAGGCACAAGACTGGCTGGTACAAGACTGGCTGGCACAAGACTGGCAGGCACAAGACTGGCTGGTACAAGACTGGCAGGTACAAGACTGGCAGGCACAAGACTGGCTGGTACAAGACTGGCTGGCACAAGACTGGCAGGCACAAGACTGGCTGGTACAAGACTGGCAGGTACAAGACTGGCTGGTACAAGACTGGCAGGTACAAGACTGGCTGGCACAAGACTGGCTGGTACAAGACTGGCAGGTACAAGACTGGCAGGTACAAGACTGGCAGGTACAAGACTGGCAGGTACAAGACTGGCAGGCACAAGACTGGCTGGTACAAGACTGGCTGGCACAAGACTGGCAGGCACAAGACTGGCTGGCACAAGACTGGCAGGTACAAGACTGGCAGGTACAAGACTGGCAGGTACAAGACTGGCAGGTACAAGACTGGCAGGCACAAGACTGGCTGGTACAAGACTGGCTGGCACAAGACTGGCAGGCACAAGACTGGCTGGTACAAGACTGGCAGGCACAAGACTGGCTGGTACAAGACTGGCAGGTACAAGACTGGCAGGCACAAGACTGGCTGGTACAAGACTGGCTGGCACAAGACTGGCAGGCACAAGACTGGCTGGTACAAGACTGGCAGGCACAAGACTGGCTGGTACAAGACTGGCAGGTACAAGACTGGCAGGCACAAGACTGGCTGGTACAAGACTGGCAGGTACAAGACTGGCAGGCACAAGACTGGCTGGTACAAGACTGGCAGGTACAAGACTGGCTGGCACAAGACTGGCTGGTACAAGACTGGCAGGCACAAGACTGGCTGGTACAAGACTGGCAGGTACAAGACTGGCAGGCACAAGACTGGCAGGCACAAGACTGGCTGGTACAAGACTGGCTGGTACAAGACTGGCTGGTACAAGACTGGCTGGTACAAGACTGGCTGGTACAAGACTGGCTGGTACAAGACTGGCAGGTACAAGACTGGCAGGTACAAGACTGGCAGGCACAAGACTGGCAGGTACAAGACTGGCTGGCACAAGACTGGCAGGTACAAGACTGGCTGGCACAAGACTGGCTGGTACAAGACTGGCTGGTACAAGACTGGCTGGTACAAGACTGGCAGGCACAAGACTGGCAGGTACAAGACTGGCAGGTACAAGACTGGCTGGTACAAGACTGGCAGGTACAAGACTGGCTGGTACAAGACTGGCTGGTACAAGACTGGCTGGTACAAGACTGGCTGGTACAAGACTGGCAGGTACAAGACTGGCTGGTACAAGACTGGCTGGTACAAGACTGGCTGGTACAAGACTGGCAGGTACAAGACTGGCTGGTACAAGACTGGCAGGTACAAGACTGGCTGGTACAAGACTGGCAGGTACAAGACTGGCTGGTACAAGACTGGCAGGTACAAGACTGGCTGGTACAAGACTGGCTGGTACAAGACTGGCAGGCACAAGACTGGCTGGTACAAGACTGGCTGGTACAAGACTGGCTGGTACAAGACTGGCTGGTACAAGACTGGCTGGTACAAGACTGGCTGGTACAAGACTGGCAGGCACAAGACTGGCTGGTACAAGACTGGCAGGTACAAGACTGGCTGGTACAAGACTGGCTGGTACAAGACTGGCTGGTACAAGACTGGCAGGTACAAGACTGGCTGGTACAAGACTGGCAGGTACAAGACTGGCTGGTACAAGACTGGCTGGTACAAGACTGGCAGGCACAAGACTGGCTGGTACAAGACTGGCTGGTACAAGACTGGCTGGTACAAGACTGGCTGGTACAAGACTGGCTGGTACAAGACTGGCTGGCACAAGACTGGCAGGCACAAGACTGGCAGGTACAAGACTGGCTGGTACAAGACTGGCAGGTACAAGACTGGCTGGTACAAGACTGGCAGGCACAAGACTGGCAGGCACAAGACTGGCTGGCACAAGACTGGCTGGCACAAGACTGGCTGGTACAAGACTGGCAGGTACAAGACTGGCAGGCACAAGACTGGCAGGTACAAGACTGGCAGGCACAAGACTGGCTGGTACAAGACTGGCAGGTACAAGACTGGCAGGCACAAGACTGGCTGGTACAAGACTGGCAGGCACAAGACTGGCTGGCACAAGACTGGCTGGTACAAGACTGGCTGGTACAAGACTGGCTGGCACAAGACTGGCAGCCACAAGACTGGCTGGTACAAGACTGGCAGGTACAAGACTGGCTGGTACAAGACTGGCTGGTACAAGACTGGCTGGTACAAGACTGGCTGGTACAAGACTGGCAGCCACAAGACTGGCTGGTACAAGACTGGCAGGTACAAGACTGGCTGGTACAAGACTGGCTGGTACAAGACTGGCTGGCACAAGACTGGCTGGTACAAGACTGGCAGGTACAAGACTGGCTGGCACAAGACTGGCAGGCACAAGACTGGCTGGTACAAGACTGGCAGGTACAAGACTGGCAGGCACAAGACTGGCTGGCACAAGACTGGCTGGTACAAGACTGGCTGGTACAAGACTGGCAGGTACAAGACTGGCAGGTACAAGACTGGCTGGTACAAGACTGGCAGGTACAAGACTGGCAGGCACAAGACTGGCTGGCACAAGACTGGCTGGTACAAGACTGGCAGGCACAAGACTGGCAGGTACAAGACTGGCAGGTACAAGACTGGCTGGTACAAGACTGGCAGGTACAAGACTGGCAGGCACAAGACTGGCAGGTACAAGACTGGCTGGTACAAGACTGGCAGGTACAAGACTGGCAGGTACAAGACTGGCAGGTACAAGACTGGCTGGTACAAGACTGGCAGGTACAAGACTGGCTGGTACAAGACTGGCAGGTACAAGACTGGCAGGTACAAGACTGGCAGGTACAAGACTGGCTGGTACAAGACTGGCAGGTACAAGACTGGCAGGTACAAGACTGGCAGGTACAAGACTGGCTGGTACAAGACTGGCAGGTACAAGACTGGCAGGTACAAGACTGGCAGGTACAAGACTGGCTGGTACAAGACTGGCAGGTACAAGACTGGCTGGTACAAGACTGGCAGGTACAAGACTGGCAGGCACAAGACTGGCTGGCACAAGACTGGCAGGCACAAGACTGGCAGGCACAAGACTGGCAGGCACAAGACTGGCAGGCACAAGACTGGCAGGTACAAGACTGGCTGGCACAAGACTGGCTGGTACAAGACTGGCAGGTACAAGACTGGCTGGTACAAGACTGGCTGGTACAAGACTGGCTGGCACAAGACTGGCTGGTACAAGACTGGCAGGTACAAGACTGGCAGGTACAAGACTGGCAGGTACAAGACTGGCAGGTACAAGACTGGCTGGCACAAGACTGGCTGGTACAAGACTGGCAGGTACAAGACTGGCAGGTACAAGACTGGCTGGTACAAGACTGGCTGGTACAAGACTGGCTGGTACAAGACTGGCTGGCACAAGACTGGCTGGTACAAGACTGGCAGGTACAAGACTGGCTGGTACAAGACTGGCAGGTACAAGACTGGCTGGCACAAGACTGGATGGTACAAGACTGGCAGGTACAAGACTGGCAGGTACAAGACTGGCTGGTACAAGACTGGCTGGTACAAGACTGGCTGGTACAAGACTGGCTGGCACAAGACTGGCTGGTACAAGACTGGCTGGTACAAGACTGGCAGGTACAAGACTGGCTGGTACAAGACTGGCTGGTACAAGACTGGCTGGTACAAGACTGGCTGGCACAAGACTGGCTGGTACAAGACTGGCTGGCACAAGACTGGCTGGTACAAGACTGGCAGGTACAAGACTGGCTGGTACAAGACTGGCTGGTACAAGACTGGCTGGCACAAGACTGGCAGGTACAAGACTGGCAGGTACAAGACTGGCAGGCACAAGACTGGCAGGTACAAGACTGGCAGGTACAAGACTGGCAGGTACAAGACTGGCAGGTACAAGACTGGCAGGTACAAGACTGGCAGGTACAAGACTGGCAGGTACAAGACTGGCAGGCACAAGACTGGCAGGTACAAGACTGGCAGGCACAAGACTGGCAGGCACAAGACTGGCTGGTACAAGACTGGCAGGTACAAGACTGGCAGGTACAAGACTGGCAGGCACAAGACTGGCTGGTACAAGACTGGCAGGCACAAGACTGGCTGGTACAAGACTGGCTGGTACAAGACTGGCTGGTACAAGACTGGCAGGCACAAGACTGGCAGGCACAAGACTGGCAGGCACAAGACTGGCAGGCACAAGACTGGCTGGCACAAGACTGGCAGGCACAAGACTGGCTGGTACAAGACTGGCAGGCACAAGACTGGCAGGCACAAGACTGGCTGGTACAAGACTGGCAGGTACAAGACTGGCTGGTACAAGACTGGCTGGTACAAGACTGGCTGGTACAAGACTGGCTGGTACAAGACTGGCAGGCACAAGACTGGCTGGTACAAGACTGGCAGGCACAAGACTGGCAGGCACAAGACTGGCAGGTACAAGACTGGCTGGTACAAGACTGGCTGGTACAAGACTGGCTGGTACAAGACTGGCAGGTACAAGACTGGCTGGTACAAGACTGGCTGGCACAAGACTGGCTGGTACAAGACTGGCTGGTACAAGACTGGCAGGTACAAGACTGGCTGGTACAAGACTGGCAGGCACAAGACTGGCAGGTACAAGACTGGCAGGCACAAGACTGGCAGGTACAAGACTGGCAGGTACAAGACTGGCTGGTACAAGACTGGCTGGTACAAGACTGGCAGGTACAAGACTGGCAGGCACAAGACTGGCTGGTACAAGACTGGCAGGCACAAGACTGGCAGGTACAAGACTGGCTGGTACAAGACTGGCAGGTACAAGACTGGCAGGCACAAGACTGGCTGGTACAAGACTGGCTGGCACAAGACTGGCAGGTACAAGACTGGCAGGTACAAGACTGGCAGGCACAAGACTGGCTGGTACAAGACTGGCTGGTACAAGACTGGCAGGTACAAGACTGGCAGGTACAAGACTGGCAGGTACAAGACTGGCTGGCACAAGACTGGCAGGTACAAGACTGGCAGGTACAAGACTGGCAGGCACAAGACTGGCTGGTACAAGACTGGCTGGTACAAGACTGGCTGGTACAAGACTGGCAGGTACAAGACTGGCAGGCACAAGACTGGCAGGTACAAGACTGGCAGGCACAAGACTGGCAGGTACAAGACTGGCAGGTACAAGACTGGCAGGTACAAGACTGGCAGGCACAAGACTGGCTGGTACAAGACTGGCTGGTACAAGACTGGCAGGTACAAGACTGGCTGGTACAAGACTGGCAGGTACAAGACTGGCAGGTACAAGACTGGCAGGTACAAGACTGGCAGGTACAAGACTGGCAGGCACAAGACTGGCTGGTACAAGACTGGCTGGTACAAGACTGGCAGGTACAAGACTGGCAGGTACAAGACTGGCTGGTACAAGACTGGCAGGCACAAGACTGGCAGGCACAAGACTGGCAGGTACAAGACTGGCTGGTACAAGACTGGCTGGTACAAGACTGGCAGGTACAAGACTGGCTGGCACAAGACTGGCAGGTACAAGACTGGCAGGTACAAGACTGGCTGGTACAAGACTGGCTGGTACAAGACTGGCTGGCACAAGACTGGCTGGTACAAGACTGGCAGGTACAAGACTGGCAGGTACAAGACTGGCAGGCACAAGACTGGCAGGTACAAGACTGGCTGGTACAAGACTGGCAGGCACAAGACTGGCAGGTACAAGACTGGCTGGTACAAGACTGGCAGGCACAAGACTGGCTGGTACAAGACTGGCTGGTACAAGACTGGCAGGTACAAGACTGGCTGGTACAAGACTGGCTGGTACAAGACTGGCAGGTACAAGACTGGCAGGCACAAGACTGGCTGGCACAAGACTGGCAGGTACAAGACTGGCAGGCACAAGACTGGCTGGCACAAGACTGGCAGGCACAAGACTGGCAGGTACAAGACTGGCTGGTACAAGACTGGCTGGTACAAGACTGGCAGGTACAAGACTGGCTGGTACAAGACTGGCTGGTACAAGACTGGCTGGCACAAGACTGGCTGGTACAAGACTGGCAGGTACAAGACTGGCAGGCACAAGACTGGCAGGTACAAGACTGGCAGGTACAAGACTGGCAGGTACAAGACTGGCAGGTACAAGACTGGCTGGCACAAGACTGGCTGGTACAAGACTGGCAGGTACAAGACTGGCAGGTACAAGACTGGCTGGTACAAGACTGGCTGGTACAAGACTGGCTGGTACAAGACTGGCTGGCACAAGACTGGCTGGTACAAGACTGGCAGGTACAAGACTGGCTGGTACAAGACTGGCAGGTACAAGACTGGCTGGCACAAGACTGGCTGGTACAAGACTGGCAGGTACAAGACTGGCAGGTACAAGACTGGCTGGTACAAGACTGGCTGGTACAAGACTGGCTGGTACAAGACTGGCTGGCACAAGACTGGCTGGTACAAGACTGGCTGGTACAAGACTGGCAGGTACAAGACTGGCTGGTACAAGACTGGCTGGTACAAGACTGGCTGGTACAAGACTGGCTGGCACAAGACTGGCTGGTACAAGACTGGCTGGCACAAGACTGGCTGGTACAAGACTGGCAGGTACAAGACTGGCTGGTACAAGACTGGCTGGTACAAGACTGGCTGGCACAAGACTGGCAGGTACAAGACTGGCAGGTACAAGACTGGCAG
>WNGS01002028.1:15000-21539 GCA_020271785.1 Procambarus virginalis
TTGGTTCGGGGTCTTGAAGTGGGGAGAATGTAATTATGTGTTAATTGGCTGTTGATTGCTGGTGTTGACTTTTTGATGTGTAGGGCCTCGCTGATGTCGAGTCTCCTGTTGTCGTTGTATCTGTGGACAATTTCTGTGTTGCTCGTTAAGATTTCTCTGGTGGTAGTCTGGTTGAATGACTACACAACCACACTGATTATACTGTAGAATGTCCCATATTGTGTGACTTTCGCCCTCCAGGGCTGAGGTATGCTGAACTCTCTAACTACTATATGAGTTGACCAGACCATACACTAGAAGGTGAAGGGACGACGACGTTTCGGTCCGTCCTGGACCATTCTCAAGTCGATTGAGAATTGCAGTACTATATGAGTACTGCAACACTTGATGATGTGCTATGTGAGTCGTGTGCTTGTGCTATGTATCGCATATATGTGATGTACATCACATATATGCGATGTGCTTGTGCTATGTAGGTCCCCCCTCGAGGCATGAGTGGTGGGACACATAACTACTCAGTGACTCAAGTGTCTGCTCCTCAAAGGGTGGTAGTTCTCTCATGTCAAGTGTGAGGTAAAAGTCCCCAGTTATGAGTTATTTTGGTAACGTGGTGTGAGGTGTGAGCAAATTGTTTCGTTAATGAGATAATTGCTGGGAGTTGTTATGAGATGAGGAGGTGGTGTAGGAGCACACAGGGTGGCGTAGTGAGTTGATGGGTGAAACAGTCTACAGTTACTGGGTGAAACAGTCTACAGTTACCGGGTGAAACAGTCTACAGTTACTGGGTGAAACAGTCTACAGTTACCGGGTGAAACAGTCTACAGTTACCGTGTGAAACAGTCTACAGTTACCGGGTGAAACAGTCTACAGTTACCGGGTGAAACAGTCTACAGTTAACGGGTGAAACAGTCTACAGTTAACGGGTGAAACAGTCTACAGTTACCGGGTGAAACAGTCTACAGTTACCGGGTGAAACAGTCTACAGTTACCGGGTGAAACAGTCTACAGTTACCGGGTGAAACAGTCTACAGTTAACGGGTGAAACAGTCTACAGTTACCGGGTGAAACAGTCTACAGTTACCGGGTGAAACAGTCTACAGTTACCGGGTGAAACAGTCCTGTCTTATAGAGTCAGGTGTGGCTCTATAAGCCAGGATGGTGACTGTGAGAGCCGCCAGAGCTGTGCTGGGAGATAATGCACCTCCCCGTAGAGCTCCCCCGTAAAGCTCCCCTCGTAGAGCTCCCCCCGTAAAGCTCCCCGTAGAGCGCTCAACATCACTCAGTGAGCACCTCAAGGCTCTCCACCTACGCTGTATCATACAATAGTTCCCCCCTAACCCGACATGTGAGCACCCAAGCAACCCACCAAACCCAATTGACGCCGGAACACTGACAACGTCAGCATTACGCTGCTTTCATCTTGAAGAATTCCTTGAAGTCTGAAAGGATTGGGCTATTTCGTACACCAAAATTGGGACGTACGAAGTGAGGTCAGAGTTAGACTGACTGTGGAGTCAGTGTATCAGTGAGCAGCTACACTGACTGTGGAGTCAGTTTTCAGTGAGCAGCTACACTGACTGTGGAGTCAGTGTATCAGTGAGCAGCTACACTGACTGTGGAGTCAGTTATCAGTGAGCAGCTACACTGACTGTGGAGTCAGTGTATCAGTGGGCAGGTACACTGACATGAATGAGGGGCCCCTCAGTATCACTACACCACCAACCTTATACTGAAGACGACAGCGCCACCCACCTGCAAAACACGAAATAAATAATATAAGTATTTTTCATTTTTTAAGACAGGAGGCTTTTTTTATTTTCACTTATGACAATGATGTTTGTTTTTGAAGACCCTCGTAGACAGCATTTTCACCCTCGAAGACCATTTTCAACCTCGTAGACAACATTTTCACCCTCGTAGACAATATTTTCACCCTCGTAGACAGCATTTTCACCCTCGTAGACAGCATTTTCACCCTCGTAGACAATATTTTCACCCTCGTAGACAATATTTTCACCCTCTTAGACAGCATTTTCACCCTCTTAGACAGCATTTTCACCCTCGTAGACCATTTTCACCCTCGTAGACCATTTTTACCCTCGTAGACCATTTTTACCCTCGTAGACCATTTTTACCCTCGTAGACAGCATTTTCACCCTCTTAGACAGCATTTTCACCCTCTTAGACAGCATTTTCACCCTCGTAGACAGCATTTTCACCCTCGTAGACAGCATTTTCACCCTCGTAGACAGCATTTTCACCCTCGTAGACAGCATTTTCACCCTCGTAGACCATTTTTACCCTCGTAGACAGCATTTTCACCCTCGTAGACAACTCTCATTCGTCTCATCCTTGGGGCTCCAAAGTCCATGAGAATAGTTAATATGAGAGCAGAGTTAAAATTACCTATCATAAGTGATAGAATTTTGTCCATTAGCACAGTTTTCGGCGTGACGGCATATAAGTAGACCTAGGCAACACATGAAGTTTCAAGCTAAACTTTCTAATATGCTGCACTCACCTGAGGTCTATAGAAGATGAGCGAAATCTGATTGTGTATTTAGGTTCTACAAGGTAGCCAACTCCATCAAAATATTAAATATGTACCCAACTCAGTGAATGATTAATGAACCAATTACTCCCTGAGATAACTGGGATCTATCAGTTGATTTTGTCAATGCACTCAAGAAAGATAGTGTACATTCTACATTATTAAAACAGTTAACAGTTAACACTTTGTATCATCACTGAGAGTACTCAGAGTATGGGCAACGATGTGAATCAGAGCTATACCGACGGTTCTGTAGAAGAAGGTGGACGATGTACGGATGTGCATGTAATATATTTGAACAATCTTCTCTCGTACATCGCGCTTCAATGACCGGCCAGCCCGTCCTCCAAACAAAGACCCAAAAGTGATTCCATCCACCCGCCAAACCCGCTGTTTACGAATGAAAAACGGTTTACACACGACTCACAACTGCTGACGTTCAAACACTTCTGGAACAAGTGCTTCACTGGCGAATTTTGTGCGAACCACAACGCTGTAAATGCTTCACCCACGTACTACAAATGCAAATAATCGCCAACAGAACCTAACCTAACCTAACCTAACCTAACCTAACCAATGCCTACATATAGACATATATTATAGTATTAATTTATATTTGAGAAAAATCTCGTTTGAATGAACAGCATGTAAAAATTGATGAATGCGTCTGTGGGGTCGACCGCTGGATGTAATGGACTTGAGTCGAGGACGGGTTGGATTGGGCAAGTACAACTTAAACCGATGTTATAGTGGCCAGAATACGCCTGGGATACAGCAGCACGGCCTCCAAAAATGGGGCGGTAAACGTAACAGCTCCATAAGCGCAATTATGTACCATGTATGACAGTCAGGAATTGTACTTATTTTCACTTAGTATTAAACCGTACTGTCAAATATATTGTGAATATTTGAGTTTATCTGAAAAGCTGAATAGAAATGGTCGTGTTGGTGGACCACGTGACGTGTTGGTGGACCACATGACGTGTTGGTGGACCACGTGACGTGTTGGTGGACCACGTGACGTGTTGGTGGTCCACGTGACGTGTTGGTGGAGCATGTGACGTGTTGGTGGACCACGTGACGTGTTGGTGGACCATGTGACGTGTTGGTGGACCACGTGACGTGTTGGTGGACCATGTGACGTGTTGGTGGACCACGTGACGTGTTGGTGGACCACGTGACGTGTAAAGCATGGGTAGGAAATAAAACAATTGGGTCAGGGGTCCATTTCGTTAGATGAGTGAATATGTACTCTATCAGTCACCTTAAATATTTGATATGTCTCTATCATGTCCGCTTGTGCCTCTCGCATCTTCTCTAGCGTCGTCAGGTTCAGTTCCTTCAGTCGCTCTTCCCATCTCTCGCAATTCTGGGACGAGCCTCGTCGCCAACTTCTCAATCTTAACCAGTTTTCTTATGTGTTTCTTCAGGAGGAGGCGCCATGACGGGGCTGCGTGCTACATCATGTATAAACTATTTGTGCCTTCAGAATCGAGCTATTAGCTCTTGGGCCCTGCCTTTCTCACCAGCCAAGATCCCTCTATTTGGTCTTCTACATATATTTCTCTCTAACACACGTATATGCTGTGTACGAATGTGTATCTTAGTGCATGCGTGTGTGTACGCATGTGTGCGTGTACGCATGGGTGTATGTACGCATGTGTTTATGTACGCATGTGTGTGAATACGCATCTGCGTGTGTACGCATGTGTGCGTGTACGCGTGCGTGTGCACATACGCGCGTGTGACTGTAAGGTTGCATGCGTGATCCTTTTTTTACTAATTAATAAGAGTATGTATTATTTGGCCATACACATGACCAGGGGGCCTGCACGCGCGTGTGGCAGCTTACTGTGGGGGACCTGCACGCGCGTGTGGCAGCTTACTGTGGGGGACCTGCACGCGCGTGTGGCAGCTTACCGTGGGGGACCTGCACGCGCGTGTGGCAGCTTACTGTGGGGGGCCTGCACGCGCCTGTGGCAGCTTACCGTGGGGGACCAGCACGCGCGTGTGGCAGCTTACCGTGGGGGACCTGCACGCGCGTGTGGCAGCTTACTGTGGGGGACCTGCACGCGCGTGTGGCAGCTTACTGTGGGGGACCTGCACGCGCGTGTGGCAGCTTACCGTGGGGGACCTGCACGCGCGTGTGGCAGCTTACTGTGTGGGGGCCTGCACGCGCCTGTGGCAGCTTACCGTGGGGGACCAGCACGCGCGTGTGGCAGCTTACCGTGGGGGACCTGCACGCGCGTGTGGCAGCTTACTGTGGGGGACCAGCACGCGCGTGTGGCAGCTTACCGTGGGGGACCTGCACGCGCGTGTGGCAGCTTACCGTGGGGGACCAGCACGCGCGTGTGGCAGCTTACCGTGGGGGACCAGCACGCGCGTGTGGCAGCTTACTGTGGGGGACCAGCACGCGCGTGAGGCAGCTTACTGTGGGGACCTGCACGCGCGTGTGGCAGCTTACCGTGGGGGACCTGCACGCGCGTGTGGCAGCTTACCGTGGGGGACCTGCACGCGCGTGTGGCAGCTTACCGTGGGGGACCTGCACGCGCGTGTGGCAGCTTACCGTGGGGGACCTGCACGCGCGTGTGGCAGCTTACCGTGGGGGACCTGCACGCGCGTGTGGCAGCTTACCGTGGGGGACCAGCACGCGCGTGTGGCAGCTTACCGTGGGGGACCAGCACGCGCGTGTGGCAGCTTACCGTGGGGGACCTGCACGCGCGTGTGGCAGCTTACCGTGGGGGACCTGCACGCGCGTGTGGCAGCTTACCGTGGGGGACCTGCACGCGCGTGTGGCAGCTTACCGTGGGGGACCAGCACGCGCGTGTGGCAGCTTACCGTGGGGGAGCTGCAGGTGGGGTCAGCAGAGTGCAGGTGGGGTCAACAGAGTGCAGGTGGGGTCAACAGAGTACAGGTGGGGTCAGCAGAGTGCAGGTGGGGTCAGGAGAGTGCAGGTGGGGTCAACAGAGTGCAGGTGGGGTCAACAGAGTACAGGTGGGGTCAACAGAGTGCAGGTGGGGTCAACAGAGTGCAGGTGGGGTCAATTGAGTACAGGTGGGGTCAACAGAGTGCAGGTGGGGTCAGCAGAGTGCAGGTGGGGTCAGGAGAGTGCAGGTGGGGTCAACAGAGTGCAGGTGGGGTCAACAGAGTACAGGTGGGGTCAACAGAGTGCAGGTGGGGTCAACAGAGTGCAGGTGGGGTCAATTGAGTACAGGTGGGGTCAACAGAGTGCAGGTGGGGTCAACAGAGTGCAGGTGGGGTCAACAGAGTGCAGGTGGGGTCAGCAGAGTGCAGGTGGGGTCAACAAAGTGCAGGTGGGGTCAACAGAGTGCAGGTGGGGTCAACAGAGTGCAGGTGGGGTCAACAGAGTGCAGGTGGGGTCAACAGAGTACAGGTGGGGTCAACAGAGTGCAGGTGGGGTCAACAGAGTACAGGTGGGGTCAACAGAGTGCAGGTGGGGTCAACAGAGTGCAGGTGGGGTCAACAGAGTGCAGGTGGGGTCAACAGAGTACAGGTGGGGTCAGGAGAGTGCAGGTGGGTCAACAGAGTGCAGGTGGGGTCAACAGAGTACAGGTGGGGTCAACAGAGTGCAGGTGGGGTCAACAGAGTGCAGGTGGGGTCAACAGAGTGCAGGTGGGGTCAACAGAGTACAGGTGGGGTCAACAGAGTGCAGGTGGGGTCAACAGAGTGCAGGTGGGGTCAACAGAGTGCAGGTGGGGTCAACAGAGTACAGGTGGGGTCAACAGAGTGCAGGTGGGGTCAACAGAGTGCAGGTGGGGTCAACAGAGTGCAGGTGGGGTCAGGAGAGTGCAGGTGGGGCCAACAGAGTGCAGGTGGGGTCAACAGAGTGCAGGTGGGGTCAACAGAGTGCAGGTGGGGTCAACAGAGTGCAGGTGGGGTCAGCAGAGTGCAGGTGGGGTCAACAGAGTGCAGGTGGGGTCAACAGAGTGCAGGTGGGGTCAACAGAGTGCAGGTGGGGTCAGGAGAG
>WNGS01002028.1:52091-70671 GCA_020271785.1 Procambarus virginalis
CCACAGGAGAGACAGTGCCCATCACCCCACACAGGAGAGACAGTGCCCATCACCCCACACAGGAGAGACAGTGCCCCATCACCCACACAGGAGAGACAGTGCCTATCACCCCACACAGGAGAGACAGTGCCCATCACCCCACACAGGAGAGACAGTGCCCATCACCAACACAGGAGAGACAGTGTCCATCACCCCACACAGGAGAGACAGTGCCCATCACCCCACACAGGAGAGACAGTGCCCATCACCCCACACAGGAGAGACAGTGCCCCATCATCCCACACAGGAGAGACAGTGCCCATCATCCCACACAGGAGAGACAGTGCCCATCACCCCACACAGGAGAGACAGTGCCCATCACCCCACACAGGAGAGACAGTGCCCCATCACCCCACACAGGAGAGACAGTGCCCATCACCCCACACAGGAGAGACAGTGCCCATCACCCCACACAGGAGAGACAGTGACCATCACCCACACAGGAGAGACAGTGCCCATCACCCCACACAGGAGAGACAGTGCCCCATCACCCACACAGGAGAGACAGTGACCATCACCCACACAGGAGAGACAGTGCCCATGACCCCACACAGGAGAGACAGTGCCCCATCACCCCACACAGGAGAGACAGTGCCCCATCACCCCACACAGGAGAGACAGTGCCCATCACCCCACACAGGAGAGACAGTGCCCATCACCCAAACAGGAGAGACAGTGCCCTATCACCCCACACAGGAGAGACAGTGCCCATCACCCCACACAGGAGAGACAGTGCCCCATCACCCCACACAGGAGAGACAGTGCCCATCACCCCACACAGGAGAGACAGTGACCATCACCCCACACAGGAGAGACAGTGCCCCATCACCCCACACAGGAGAGACAGTGCCCATCACCCCACACAGGAGAGACAGTGCCCCATCACCCCACACAGGAGAGACAGTGCCCATCACCCCACACAGGAGAGACAGTGCCCCATCAACCCACACAGGAGAGACAGTGCCCCATCACCCCACACAGGAGAGACAGTGCCCATCACCCACACAGGAGAGACAGTGACCATCACCCCACACAGGAGAGACAGTGCCCCATCATCCCACACAGAAGAGACAGTGCCCATCACCCCACACAGGAGAGACAGTGACCATCACCCCACACAGGAGAGACAGTGCTCCATCACCCCACACAGGAGAGACAGTGCCCATCACCACACAGGAGAGACAGTGCCCATCACCACACAGCACCTCTACACAACAACGCCAGGAATGAACAATTTATAGTGCCCTCTTTGTTGCTTTGTGGCGTGTATATGGGTCAAGGTCACCGAGTCTGATAAATCATGCCCAGCCGGCGGTGCCCACCTAGGTCATGGGCATGAGGTGTGTGGTGCATTCAGCCAGGCGGGTGAGGATGGGGCACTCAGCCAGGCGGGTGAGGATGGGGCACTCAGCCAGGCGGGTGAGGATGGTGCACTCAGCCAGGCGGGTGAGGATGGTGCACTCAGCCAGGCGGGTGAGGATGGTGCACTCAGCCAGGCGGGTGAGGATGGTGCACTCAGCCAGGCGGGTGAGGAACATGAGGCCATCCATCGCCTCACTCTCAAAACACTCATTCTCTAGTCACTTAAAGGGAACTGCTAATCTTCATACTAGCTGCCATAGTGGTCCACACACCTCCCTGCTATACTAGCAACAGGTGCCATAGTGGTCCACACACCTCCCTGCTATACTAGCAACAGGTGCCATAGTGGTGCACACACCTCCCTGCCATACTAGCAACAGGTGCCATAGTGGTCCCCACACCTTCCTGCCATACTAGCAACAGGTGCCATAGTGGTCCACACACCTTCCTGACATACTAGCAACAGGTGCCATAGTGGTCCACACACCTCCCTGCCATACTAGCAACAGGTGCCATAGTGGTCCCCACACCTCCCTGCCATACTAGCAACAGGTGCCATAGTGGTCCCCACACCTTCCTGCCATACTAGCAACAGGTGCCATAGTGGTCCCCACACCTTCCTGCCATACTAGCAACAGGTGCCATAGTGGTCCCCACACCTCCCTGCCATACTAGCAACAGGTGCCATAGTGGTCCCCACACCTCCCTGCTATACTAGCAACAGGTGCCATAGTGGTCCACACACCTCCCTGCCATACTAGCAACAGGTGCCATAGTGGTCCCCACACCTCCCTGCCATACTAGCAACAGGTGCCATAGTGGTCCCCACACCTCCCTGCAATACTAGCAACAGGTGCCATAGTGGTCCCCACACCTCCCTGCAATACTAGCAACAGGTGCCATAGTGGTCCCCACACCTCCCTGCAATACTAGCAACAGGTGCCATAGTGGTCCACACACCTCCCTGCCATACTAGTGTTATCCTCCAAATTCCAAGACGGTTGGTGAATAGCCAATCCTGTGGCCAGTGGGCCCATGACGGTATTCCTCAAAACAGCGCAATAGTCTCTTTTAAGTCGGCGGCCAGGACCACGCAGACCTAAATTAGAGCAGGACCTGAGGACCCCGGTGCGCTGGATATATATTCTATTACCACAACTAATAAAGTCCAAGAATTCAGACTGTGTATCTCTTCAGACCAGAGAAGATAAAATCAACAACCGAATAACAAGTGCGAATACTGGCACCAGAAGTGGGACTGAGAATTTTTTTTTCACTGCCGGAACCCATGTGTCTACTCAGGCCGCCACAGCAAGCCAAGCCACCCGCCACAGCTACGCTTGTGTGGCATCAATATTTATACCAGTCCAGGGTCCTATCATCAACCACTGCTCTAGGTAAACGTTCTCAAAGTAAGGCACGATATCTAGCAGCAAGAACATTACTTATCACTGAGGGGGGAGGGGACAGTTCTCGCGCAAGCCATTTCAAATTTCCTGCGTCCGGTGCCGCCCCAATTAATTTTTTTTTTTTTTAATTTTGCCTCGAGGGGCGAGTTTATTGGGCAGCGCCAATCGTCTTGTGAGTGAGTGGGCACACCGCCATAGCAGCATGTACATCACTCCCCAATAGGAAGAAAACCCGCTGGGTTGTTCATCCTGTCATTTGTACCCAGACACAGTTGGAACTTGCTTAACTGTCTTAAGTGAACAGCTCCTCAAATTAGAAAAGAACATCTGTCAACCAATAAAATTTTACATGATTTTGCGGGTGCAAAATGGACGAATCTTTTAAGAACAGTATCAATTTTGACAAAGTGTTTTCCTAACTCAAACAATGTGGGGTTTATTATTTTACACATATTTCTAATGTGCCTCAGGTGTTCACATTCATGTAGCCAGTAGTCAAGGCGGTGTCCGTCACTCTCACCATACATTCTGCAACTCCGCTGATCAACTGTTGTTTCCATTCTAAATTTCCATGGACATTTGTATCCAAGACGGATTCTCGCTATTGCTGATTCTCTCCCGCGTCCTCCTCCTCTTCGTCCGTAATGATTGGGATTGCCAGCTGCAACCATGTTGTACCATGGAACAGATTCACTGGTTTGTCCTTCTATCCTCCTTTCGTCAATTACCTATTCACGGTGATGTTGCCTGACAATACCTCTAATTTGTAGATGTGTCTTAGGTATGAAGTATTCAATATGGTCTCCTTCAGCGCCTTCAGCAGCCAGCACATCTGCTCGTGCATTCCCACATATTCCAACATGGGAGGGGATCCACAGAAACTTGAGGACTCTTCCCTGGTTGGTAAGTACTCTCACAGCTCTCTTGATCTCTCAGCTACTATCGCAAGATTTTCTGCCCGATTTTTACTTAGGCTTTGCAGTGCTACTTTTGAATCAGTGTAGATCACTGCACCATTGGTATTTCTTTCAAGGAATTTTAACGCCAAAACAATGGCAGTTAGCTCTGCTTTCATTGAAGAGGCATAGTTCTCAATACGCGCTTTTTCTTCATTTCTGTGTTGAAAAGCACTATCCTTAATTACCGTGTATGCTGCACCAGCCCTGCCATTGACAGGATTTGATGACCCATCAGTGTAGATTTGATCTAGTTTATTTCTGGCTTCTTTATAAATTTCCTCGAGATACTTGTGCCTCATTTCTTGTGGTATCATGTTGGATTTTTTCGTTGCCATTTCATTAATGATAATCTTGCATGAGTCATTCTCCCAGGGAGGTAACCTCTCTACAGGCAGGAGCTCACGGGCTTGCTCAAGCAGGTGAAGCTCTTCCAGGTAACAGACTGATCTGTGAAGCCATTTTTTGCTTCACCTGTTTCCTCCTGTTAGCAGCACAGAACTCAGATTTTTCTTGGCAATATCACTGTAATGGGCATCTTTGGCTATCCTAATTGCAAGCTTAGCATTCAGTTCCTTAATTCTGCTTTTAACACTGGGGAGAGACAACTCCTCTCGTAGATTAGACGTTTTGGCAATTCTTGGAACTCCAAGAATGATTGTCAGGCTTCATTCTGAATGCTTTCGAGCCTTTTCATATCGCTTTGGGAGTAGGTGCAAAGAACTGGTGCGGCATAGTCTATGACGGAGCCACATAGGCTGTGTACATCATTTTAAGCACGGCAATATAGGCTCCATGTCCATTCCAGGTCATAGCTTTCAGTGCCCTGAGTCGACTTTTGCGTGTTCCTATGAGTTGATTGAGCTCCTCTTTCTTCCCCCTTGTTAGAGCCGACAGTGACGCCAAGGTATCAATAGTGGTCAACCCATTCAAGTGTTACACCATTAATTTGTAGTTCTTCATTTTCTCCCCGCTTGTGATGCGAGTATGCCTTCGTCTTGTTTGTGGAGAGAGCGAAACCGAGTTCACCACATTTCCTTTCAAGGAGTTCAATGGACTGTTTAATTTTTCCCAAGGTGGGAGCTTGTATTAGGACAACATCTGCATACCCTACTTGTTGCGTCACTTTCCCGAAAATCAAAATTTGCATTAGCATTCAAAAGTACATTGCATAGGGTGGAGCTTATGACTCCACCTTGGGGAGTAGCGAGTTCCATATTCATTGTTCTGGAGACTGCTCCATTGAAGCAGACCTTGGCTTTCCTTCCTGTGAGGTAGTCTTCAAACCATTTCAAGAGTCTCCGCTTGACACCCATGCATGCAAGCTCGTCCAGGATCGCAATCCCCTGTGCTTTGTCGACAAATACAGAGTACCTAGCCGTGTCATTAGCCAAGTAATTAACTATACAATTTGCTGTGCTCCGTCCTTTAACAAATCCATTGATCCCCTCCCCTAACCTGCCTATTTTGTGCAACAGTAGGTTTAGAATGATCCTTTCAAGCAACTTGCAAGTGCATGACATGAGACTGATAAGTGTGTTATTGCCAGGGTCATTGGGCTTCGGTATGGGAACAATTATTGCGTGTTTCCATTGTTCGAGCAACACTCCAGTTAGGAATGACTTGTTAAACAGGTGGACTAGTGGATTCCCAGACACCTCACACAGTGCATTAAGTGTGTCGTAGGTGACGCCATCTTCACCAGGTGCTGTACTTTTACCTTTTCATAATCCTCCTTACTTCCTGGGCTGTGATTGGTTCTCCATACTCGTCATCACTAGACTGTGCTCTTGTTATTCTAATCCTTCTGTCATCATGTCGCAGGAGCTGTTCCCTGCTGATTTCTGCAGGGAGGGAGGAGGAGGATGCTGCATCACTCCACTTGTGAATTAGTTCTTCAGCCTTACCCTGGGGGTCTTTGTGAGCCGCAGGCCGGGTTCTGCCACCCTTAGCTATCTGAATTTTGCCCACACTTGTCTTGCAGATGTTTCCCGTCCAATAGAGCTAGTGAACTCAAGCCATTGTCTTTCCCGCTCTTTAATCTTCTCTTCCTGGCTACTTGACACACAGTTTAAACAGCTCTTGGTTACTCTCAGTGGGATGTCTCCAGTACTCTTACTCATGTCTCGTACATTTCCACTGAACATCTTAATGTAATCGTTCTTATACCATTTTCTCTTCGTCTTCTGAGGGTTACCAGTCACTTCCCAGTCGTACGGCGCAGAACTCTGAGACAGCTCTCGCTTTGGTTAGTAAGGTCATCACCATATGTATCAATAGCCACGCTGGAGGGTGGGTATGGTGCTCCTGGCACACTAGCCTTGCTGGAGGGGTGGTATGGTGCCCCGGGCACACTAGCCACGCTGGAGGGGTGGGTATGGTGCTCCTGGCACACTAGCCATGCTGGAGGGTGGGTATGGTGCTCCTGGCACACTAGCCATGCTGGAGGGGTGGGTATGGTGCTCCTGGCACACTAGCCATGCTGGAGGGGTGGGTATGGTGCCCCTGGCACACTAGCCATGCTGGAGGGGTGGGTATGGTGCTCCTGCACACTAGCCATGCTGGAGGGTGGGTATGGTGCTCCTGGCACACTAGCCTTGCTGGAGGGGTGGGTATGGTGCTCCTGGCACACTAGCCACGCTGGAGGGTGGGTATGGTGCCCCCGCACACTAGCCATGATGGAGGGGTGGGTATGGTGCTCCTGGCACACTAGCCACGCTGGAGGGGTGGGTATGGTGCCCCCGCACACTAGCCATGATGGAGGGGTGGGTATGGTGCCCCGGGCACACTAGCCATGCTGGAGGGTGGGTATGGTGCCCCCGGCACACTAGCCATGATGGAGGGGTGGGTATGGTGCCCCGGGCACACTAGCCATGCTGGAGGGTGGGTATAGTGCCCCGGGCACACTAGCCACGCTGGAGGGGTGGGTATGGTGCTCCTGGCACACTAGCCATGCTGCAGGGGTGAGTATGGTGCCCCGGGCACACTAGCCATGCTGGGGGGGGTGGGTATGGTGCCCCCGGCACACTAGCCATGCTGGGGGGTGGTATGGTGCCCCCGGCACACTAGCCATGATGGAGGGATGGGTATGGTGCTCCTGGCACACTAGCCACGCTGGAGGGGTGAGTATGGTGCTCCTGGCACACTAGCCACGCTGGAGGGGTGGTATGGTGCTCCTGGCACACTAGCCATGCTGGAGGGGTGGGTATGGTGCTCCTGGCACACTAGCCACGCTGGAGGGGTGGGTATAGTGCCCCGGGCACACTAGCCATGCTGGAGGGGTGGGTATGGTGCCCTGGCACACTAGCCAGGCTGGAGGGGTGGGTATGGTGCTCCTGGCACACACGCCAGGCTGGAGGGTGGGTATGGTGCCTCGGGCACACACGCCAGGCTGGAGGGGTGGTATAGTGCCCCGGGCACACTAACCATGCTGCAGGGGTGGGTATAGTGCCCCGGGCACTATGGGTATACAGTTCTCACACACAGTGTAGGGGTCACTGTACAGCAGTCTCGTGTGCTGTACTGCCCCGAGTGTAAACACACCAGTCACACACACACACACACACCCACGACCTTGGGTAGGGAGGACACAAGGACTACTTTACGCACGTGTGGTGCCTGGAGCCAGGTGCTGGGGGTGATCCACCTCCCTCACACTACTCCCCTCAATCACCCTTAATATCGACACATAAGTAATTACTGCCTTAATTACCGACCACTCGGGCCGTCCAGGACCTGTGTCAGACAGGGAGACCGTCCATCCTCACCTGCTCTTCCCTTGGCACAAGAGCAGCTGAATCCTGTGGTGTTATGGCACTCTTGTTGTACCACTGTACCACTGTACCACTGTACCTTCACACTGTTGTTGTATCACTGTACCACTGTACCACTGTACCTTCACACTGTTGTTGTACCACTGTACCACCACACTGTTGTTGTACCACTGTACCACCACACTGTTGTTGTATCACTGTACCACCACACTGTTGTTGTACCACTGTACCACCACACTGTTGTTGTACCACTGTACCACCACACTCTTGTTGTACCACTGTACCACTGTACCACCACACTCTTGTTGTACCACTGTACCACTGTACCACCACACTCTTGTTGTACCACTGTACCACAACACTGTTGTTGTACCACTGTACCACAACACTGTTGTTGTACCACTGTACCACCACACTGTTGTTGTACCACTGTACCACTGTGCCACCACACTCTTGTTGTACCACTGTACCACCACACTCTTGTTGTACCACTGTACCACTGTACCACCACACTCTTGTTGTACCACTGTACCTTCACACTGTTGTTGTACCACTGTACCACACACTGTTGTTGTACCACTGTACCACAACACTGTTGTTGTACCACTGTACCACAACACTGTTGTTGTACCACTGTACCACTGTACCACAACACTGTTGTTGTATCACTGTACCACTGTACCACTGTACCACAACACTCTTGTTGTACCACTGTACCACCACACTGTTGTTGTACCACTGTACCACCACACTCTTGTTGTACCACTGTACCACCACACTGTTGTTGTACCACTGTACCACCACACTGTTGTTGTACCACTGTACCACAACACTGTTGTTGTACCACTGTACCACAACACTGTTGTTGTACCACTGTCCCACAACACTGTTGTTGTACCACTGTACCACTGTACCACCACACTGTTGTTGTACCACTGTACCACAACACTGTTGTTGTACCACTGTACCACAACACTGTTGTTGTACCACTGTCCCAGAACACTGTTGTTGTACCACTGTACCACTGTACCACCACACTGTTGTTGTACCACTGTACCACAACACTGTTGTTGTACCACTGTACCACTGTACCACCACACTGTTGTTGGACCACTGTACCACCACACTGTTGTTGTACCACTGTACCACCACACTGTTGTTGTACCACTGTACCACCACACTGTTGTTGTACCACTGTACCACCACACTGTTGTTGTACCACTGTACCACCACACTGTTGTTGTACCACTGTACCACCACACTGTTGTTGTACCACTGTACCACTACACTGCTGTTGTACCACTGTACCACTGTGCCACCACACTGTTTGTTGTACCACTGTACCACTGTACCACAACACTGTTGTTGTACCACTGTACCACCACACTGTTGTTGTACCACTGTACCACAACACTGTTTTGTACCACTGTACCACAACACTGTTGTTGTACCACTGTACCACAACACTGTTGTTGTACCACTGTACTACCACACTGTTTTTGTACCACTGTATCACCACACTGTTGTTGTACCACTGTACCACAACACTGTTGTTGTACCACTGTACCACAACACTGTTGTTGTACCACTGTACCACAACACTGTTGTTGTATCACTGTACCACTGTACCACAACACTGTTGTTGTACCACTGTACCACTGTACCACAACACTGTTGTTGTACCACTGTACCACTGTACCACCACACTGTTGTTGTACCACTGTACCACAACACTTGTTGTACCACTGTACCACAACACTGTTGTTGTACCTCTGTACCACAACACTGTTGTTGTACCACTGTACCACAACACTGTTGTTGTACCACTGTACCACAACACTGTTGTTGTACCACTGTACCACAACACTGACCTCTCCTGTGTCATGGTAAGACCAGTCATGGCGCCATGACAGAAAGATATGATGTAGAGGTTTCGCAGATGCAGTGTAAACGGCTGACGGATCCTGCTCCAATTGGCAGAGGTGTGAGAGTCTGGTGAGGGATGAGTGAGGCCCTGGCCGGAGTTTACAATGGGCAGTGTTTATCATCTGGCGACCACACCCCGCCCGCGCTGCTGCCAACCTGTCACGGCCCACCAGTCATTACCCAGTTACTGCCTTCCAGCATGTTGTGATTGGCCCACGTCTCTCAGGCAGCATTGTGAGGCGGTACATGGCAGCCAAGCAAGCTGGCAGGCACAAGACTGGCTGGTACAAGACTGGCTGGTACAAGACTGGCAGGTACAAGACTGGCAGGCACAAGACTGGCTGGTACAAGACTGGCTGGTACAAGACTGGCTGGTACAAGACTGGCTGGTACAAGACTGGCAGGCACAAGACTGGCACAAGACTGGCAGTCACAAGACTGGCAGGCACAAGACTGGCACAAGACTGGCTGGCACAAGACTGGCAGGCACAAGACTGGCTGGCACAAGACTGGCTGGTACAAGACTGGCAGTCACAAGACTGGCAGGCACAAGACTGGCACAAGACTGGCAGTCACAAGACTGGCTGGTACAAGACTGGCAGGTACAAGACTGGCAGGCACAAGAATGGCTAGCACAAGACTGGCAGGTACAAGACTGGCAGGCACAAGACTGCCAGTCTTGTGCCTGCCAGTCTTGTGCCTGCCAGTCTTGTACCTGCCAGTCTTGTGCTAGCCATTCTTGTGCCTGCCAGTCTTGTACCTGCCAGTCTTGTACCACCCATCTTGTGACTGCCAGTCTTGTGCCAGTCTTGTGCCTGCCAGTCTTGTGACTGCCAGTCTTGTACCAGCCAGTCTTGTGCCAGCCAGTCTTGTGCCTGCCAGTCTTGTGCCAGCCAGTCTTGTGCCAGTCTTGTGCCTGCCAGTCTTGTGACTGCCAGTCTTGTGCCAGTCTTGTGCCTGCCAGTCTTGTACCAGCCAGTCTTGTACCACCAGTCTTGTACCAGCCAGTCTTGTACCAGCCATCTTGTGCCTGCCAGTCTTGTACCTGCCAGTCTTGTACCAGCCAGTCTTGTACCAGCCAGTCTTGTGCCTGCCAGCTTGCTTGGCTGCCATGTACCGCCTCACAATGCCTGCCTGAGAGACGTGGGCCAATCACAACATGCTGGAAGGCAGTAACTGGGTAATGACTGGTGGGCCGTGACAGGTTGGCAGCAGCGCGGGCGGGTGTGGGTCGCCAGATGATAAACACTGCCCATTGTAAACTCCGGCCAGGGCCTCACTCATCCCTCACCAGACTCTCACACCTCTGCCAATTGGAGCAGGATCCGTCAGCCGTTTACACCTGCATCTGCGAAACCTCTACATCATATCTTTCTGTCATGGCCCCATGACTGGTCTTACCCTGACACAGGAGAGGTCAGTGTTGTGGTACAGTGGTACAACAACAGTGTTGTGGTACAGTGGTACAACAACAGTGTTGTGGTACAGTGGTACAACAACAGTGTTGTGGTACAGAGGTACAACAACAGTGTTGTGGTACAGTGGTACAACAAGTGTTGTGGTACAGTGGTACAACAACAGTGTGGTGGTACAGTGGTACAGTGGTACAACAACAGTGTTGTGGTACAGTGGTACAGTGGTACAACAACAGTGTTGTGGTACAGTGGTACAGTGATACAACAACAGTGTTGTGGTACAGTGGTACAACAACAGTGTTGTGGTACAGTGGTACAACACAGTGTTGTGGTACAGTGGTACAACAACAGTGTGGTGATACAGTGGTACAACAACAGTGTGGTAGTACAGTGGTACAACAACAGTGTTGTGGTACAGTGGTACAACAACAGTGTTGTGGTACAGTGGTACAACAACAGTGTTGTGGTACAGTGGTACAACAACAGTGTGTGGTACAGTGGTACAACAACCGTGTTGTGGTACAGTGGTACAGTGGTACAACACAGTGTGGTGGCACAGTGGTACAGTGGTACAACAGCAGTGTAGTGGTACAGTGGTACAACAACAGTGTGGTGGTACAGTGGTACAACAACAGTGTGGTGGTACAGTGGTACAACAACAGTGTGGTGGTACAGTGGTACAACAACAGTGTGGTGGTACAGTGGTACAACAACAGTGTGGTGGTACAGTGGTACAACAACAGTGTGGTGGTACAGTGGTCCAACAACAGTGTGGTGGTACAGTGGTACAGTGGTACAACAACAGTTGTTTGTGGTACAGTGGTACACAACAGTGGGGTGGTACAGTGGTACAGTGGTACAACAACAGTGTTCTGGGACAGTGGTACAACAACAGTGTTGTGGTACAGTGGTACAACACAGTGTTGTGGTACAGTGGTACAACAACAGTGTGGTGGTACAGTGGTACAGTGGTACAACACAGTGTTGTGGGACAGTGGTACAACAACAGTGTTGTGGTACAGTGGTACAACAACAGTGTTGTGGTACAGTGGTACAACAACAGTGTGGTGGTACAGTGGTACAACAACAGTGTGGTGGTACAGTGGTACAACAAGAGTGTGGTGGTACAGTGGTACAACAACAGTGTGGTGGTACAGTGGTACAACAAGAGTGTTGTGGTACAGTGGTACAGTGGTACAGTGATACAACAACAGTGTTGTGGTACAGTGGTACAGTGGTACAACAACAGTGTTGTGGTACAGTGGTACAACAACAGTGTTGTGGTACAGTGGTACAACAACAGTGTTGTGGTACAGTGGTACAACAACAGTGTGAAGGTACAGTGGTACAACAAGAGTGTGGTGTTACAGTGGTACAGTGGTACAACAAGAGTGTGGTGGTACAGTGGTACAACAAGAGTGTGGTGGCACAGTGGTACAGTGGTACAACAACAGTGTGGTGGTACAGTGGTACAACAACAGTGTTGTGGTACAGTGGTACAACAACAGTGTTGTGGTACAGTGGTACAACAAGATTGTGGTGGTACAGTGGTACAGTGGTACAACAAGAGTGTGGTGGTACAGTGGTACAGTGGTACACAAGAGTGTGGTGGTACAGTGGTACAACACAGTGTGGTGGTACAGTGGTACAACAACAGTGTGGTGGTACAGTGATACAACAACAGTGTGGTGGTACAGTGTACAACAACAGTGTGGTGGTACAGTGGTACAACAACAGTGTGAAGGTACAGTGGTACAGTGTACAGTGATACAACAACAGTGTGAAGGTACAGTGGTACAGTGGTACAGTGGTACAACAAGAGTGCCATAACACCACAGGATTCAGCTGCTCTTGTGCCAAGGGAAGCAGGTGAGGATGGACGGTCTCCCTGTCTGACACAGGTCCTGGACGGCCCGAGTGGTCGGTAATTAAGGCAGTAATTACTTATGTGTCGATATTAAGGTGATTGAGGGGAGTAGTGTGAGGGAGGTGGATCACCCCCAGCACCTGGCTCCAGGCACCACACGTGCGTAAAGTAGTCCTTGTGTCCTCCCTACCCAAGGTCGTGGTTTGTGTGTGTGTGTGTGTGTGACTGGTGTGTTTACACTCGGGGCAGTACAGCACACGAGACTGCTGTACAGTGACCCCTACACTGTGTGTGAGAACTGTATACCCATAGTGCCCGGGGCACTATACCCACCCCTGCAGCATGGTTAGTGTGCCCGGGCACTATACCCACCCCTCCAGCCTGGCGTGTGTGCCCGAGGCACCATACCCACCCTCCAGCCTGGCGTGTGTGCCAGGAGCACCATACCCACCCCTCCAGCCTGGCTAGTGTGCCAGGGCACCATACCCACCCCTCCAGCATGGCTAGTGTGCCCGGGCACTATACCCACCCCTCCAGCGTGGCTAGTGTGCCAGGAGCACCATACCCACCCCTCCAGCATGGCTAGTGTGCCAGGAGCACCATACCCACCCCTCCAGCGTGGCTAGTGTGCCAGGAGCACCATACTCACCCCTCCAGCGTGGCTAGTGTGCCAGGAGCACCATACCCATCCCTCCATCATGGCTAGTGTGCCGGGGGCACCATACCCACCCCCCCAGCATGGCTAGTGTGCCGGGGGCACCATACCCACCCCCCCCAGCATGGCTAGTGTGCCCGGGGCACATACTCACCCCTGCAGCATGGCTAGTGTGCCAGGAGCACCATACCCACCCCTCCAGCGTGGCTAGTGTGCCCGGGCACTATACCCACCCCTCCAGCATGGCTAGTGTGCCCGGGCACCATACCCACCCCTCCATCATGGCTAGTGTGCCGGGGGCACCATACCCACCCTCCAGCATGGCTAGTGTGCCCGGGCACCATACCCACCCCTCCATCATGGCTAGTGTGCCGGGGCACCATACCCACCCCTCCAGCGTGGCTAGTGTGCCAGGAGCACCATACCCACCCCTCCATCATGGCTAGTGTGCCGGGGGCACCATACCCACCCCTCCAGCGTGGCTAGTGTGCCAGGAGCACCATACCCACCCCTCCAGCAAGGCTAGTGTGCCAGGAGCACCATACCCACCCTCCAGCATGGCTAGTGTGCCAGGAGCACCATACCCACCCCTCCAGCATGGCTAGTGTGCCAGGGGCACCATACCCACCCCTCCAGCATGGCTAGTGTGCCAGGAGCACCATACCCACCCCTCCAGCATGGCTAGTGTGCCAGGAGCACCATACCCACCCTCCAGCATGGCTAGTGTGCCAGGAGCACCATACCCACCCCTCCAGCGTGCTAGTGTGCCCGGGCACCATACCCACCCCTCCAGCAAGGCTAGTGTGCCAGGAGCACCATACCCACCCTCCAGCGTGGCTAGTGTGCCAGAGCACCATACCCACCCCTCCAGCGTGGCTAGTGTGCCAGGAGCACCATACCCACCCTCCAGCATGGCTAGTGTGCCAGGAGCACCATACCCACCCCTCCAGCATGGCTAGTGTGCCAGGGGCACCATACCCCCCTCCAGCATGGCTAGTGTGCCAGGAGCACCATACCCACCCCTCCAGCATGGCTATGTGCCAGGAGCACCATACCCACCCTCCAGCATGGCTAGTGTGCCAGGAGCACCATACCCACCCCTCCAGCATGGCTAGTGTGCCCGGGCACCATACCCACCCCTCCAGCGTGGCTAGTGTGCCAGGAGCACCATACCCACCCCTCCAGCATGGCTAGTGTGCCAGGAGCACCATACCCACCCCTCCAGCGTTNAACAGGAGAGACAGTGCCCTATCACCCCACACAGGAGAAGAGACAGTGCCCATCACCCCACACAGGAGAGACAGTGCCCCATCACCCCACACAGGAGAGACAGTGCCCATCACCCCACACAGGAGAGACAGTGACCATCACCCCACACAGGAGAGACAGTGCCCCATCACCCCACACAGGAGAGACAGTGCCCATCACCCCACACAGGAGAGACAGTGCCCCATCACCCCACACAGGAGAGACAGTGCCCATCACCCCACACAGGAGAGACAGTGCCCCATCAACCCACACAGGAGAGACAGTGCCCATCACCCCACACAGGAGAGACAGTGCCCATCACCCACACAGGAGAGACAGTGACCATCACCCACACAGGAGAGACAGTGCCCCATCATCCCACACAGAAGAGAAAGTGCCCATCACCCCACACAGGAGAGACAGTGACCATCACCCCACACAGGAGAGACAGTGCTCCATCACCCCACACAGGAGAGACAGTGCCCATCACCACACAGGAGAGACAGTGCCCATCACCACACAGCCCTCTACACAACAACGCCAGGAATGAACAATTTATAGTGCCCTCTTTGTTGCTTTGTGGCGTGTATATGGGTCAAGGTCACCGAGTCTGATAAATCATGCCCAGCCGGCGGTGCCCACCTAGGTCATGGGCATGAGGTGTGTGGTGCACTCAGCCAGGCGGGTGAGGATGGGGCACCCAGCCAGGCGGGTGAGGATGGGGCACTCAGCCAGGCGGGTGAGGATGGGGCACCCAGCCAGGCGGGTGAGGATGGGGCACTCAGCCAGGCGGGTGAGGATGGGGCACCCAGCCAGGCGGGTGAGGATGGGGCACTCAGCCAGGCGGGTGAGGATGGGCACCCAGCCAGGCGGGTGAGGATGGGGCACTCAGCCAGGCGGGTGAGGAACATGAGGCCATCCATCGCTCACTCTCAAAACACTCATTCTCTAGTCACTTAAAGGGAACTGCTAATCTTCATACTAGCTGCCATAGTGGTTCCGACATCTCCCTGCCATACTAGCAACAGGTGCCATAGTGGTCCACACACCTCCCTGCCATACTAGCAACAGGTGCCATAGTGGTCCACACACCTTCCTGCCATACTAGCAACAGGTGCCATAGTGGTCCACACACCTTCCTGACATACTAGCAACAGGTGCCATAGTGGTCCACACACCTCCCTGCTATACTAGCAACAGGTGCCATAGTGGTCCCCACACCTCCCTGCCATACTAGCAACAGGTGCCATAGTGGTCCACACACCTCCCTGCTATACTAGCAACAGGTGCCATAGTGGTCCACACACCTCCCTGCCATACTAGCAACAGGTGCCATAGTGGTTCACACACCTCCCTGCCATACTAGCAACAGGTGCCATAGTGGTCCACACACCTCCCTGCTATACTAGCAACAGGTGCCATAGTGGTCCACACACCTCCCTGCCATACTAGCAACAGGTGCCATAGTGGTCCCCACACCTCCCTGCCATACTAGCAACAGGTGCCATAGTGGTCCACACACCTCCCTGCTATACTAGCAACAGGTGCCATAGTGGTCCACACACCTCCCTGCCATACTAGCAACAGGTGCCATAGTGGTTCACACACCTCCCTGCCATACTAGCAACAGGTGCCATAGTGGTCCACACACCTCCCTGCTATACTAGCAACAGGTGCCATAGTGGTCCACACACCTCCCTGCCATACTAGCAACAGGTGCCATAGTGGTCCCACACCTCCCTGCCATACTAGCAACAGGTGCCATAGTGGTCCACACACCTCCCTGCCATACTAGCAACAGGTGCCATAGTGGTCCACACACCTCCCTGCCATACTAGCAACAGGTGCCATAGTGGTTCCCACACCTCCCTGCCATACTAGCAACAGGTGCCATAGTGGTCCCCACACCTCCCTGCCATACTAGCAACAGGTGCCATAGTGGTCCACACACCTCCCTGCTATACTAGCAACAGGTGCCATAGTGGTCCCCACACCTCCCTGCCATACTAGCAACAGGTGCCATAGTGGTCCACACACCTCCCTGACATACTAGCACAGGTGCCATAGTGGTCCACACACCTCCCTGCCATACTAGCAACAGGTGCCATAGTGGTCCCCACACCTCCCTGCCACACTAGTGTTATCCCCCAAATTCCAAGACGGTGGTGAATAGCCAATCCTGTGGCCAGTGGGCCCATGACGGTATTCCTCAAAACAGCGCAATAGTCTCTTTTAAGTCGGCCGCCAGTACCACGCAGACCTAAATTAGAGCAGGACCTGAGGACCCCGGTGCGCTGGATATATATTCTATTACCACAACTAATAAAGTCCAAGAATTCAGACTGTGTATCTCTTCAGACCAGACAAGATAAAATCAACAACCGAATAACAAGTGCGAATACTGGCACCAGAAGTGGGACTGAGAATTTTTTTTCACTGCCGGAACCCATGTGTCTACTCAGGCCGCCACAGCAAGCCAAGCCACCCGCCACAGCTACGCTTGTGTGGCATCAATATTTATACCAGTCCAGGGTCCTATCATCAACCACTGCTGTAGGTAAACGTTCTCAAAGTAAGGCACGATATCTAGCAGCAAGAACATTACTTATCACTGAGGGGGGAGAGGACGTTCTCGCGCAAGCCATTTCGAATTTCCTGCGTCCGGTGCCGCCCCAATAATTTTTTTTTTTAATTTTGCCCCGAGGGGCGAGTTTATTGGGCAGCGCCAATCGTCTTGTGAGTGAGTGGGCACACCGCCATAGCAGCATGTACATCACTCCCCAATAGGAAGAAAAACCGCTGGGTTGTTCATCCTGTCATTTGTACCAGTCACAGTTGGAACTTGCTTAACTGTCTTAAGTGAACAGCTCCTCAAATTAGAAAAGAACATCTGTCAACCAATAAAATTTACATGATCTTGCGGGTGCAAAATGGGGGAATCTTTTAAGAACAGTAAAATTTTTTTTTTAAAAAGTGTTTTCCTAACTCAAACAATGTGGGGTTTATTATTCTACACATGTTTCTAATGTCCCTCAGATGTTCACATTCACGTAGATAGTGGTCAAGGTGGTGTCCGTCACTCTCACCATACATTCTGCAACTCCGCTGATCAACTGTTGTTTCTATTCTAAATCCCATGGATATTTGTATCAAGACGGATTTCGCTATTACTGATTCTCTCCCTCGTCCTCCTCCTCTTCGGCCATAATGATTGGGATTGCCAGCTGCAACCATGTTGTACCATGGAACAGATTCATGGTTGTGCTTCTATCCTCCTTTCCTCAGTTACCTTGTCACGGTGATGTTGCCTGACAATACCTCTAATTTGTAGATGTGTCTTAGGTATGAAGTATTCAATATGGTCTCCTTCAGCGCCTTCAGCAGCCAGCACATCTGCTCGTGCATTCCCACATATTCCAACATGGGAGGGGATCCACAGAACTTGAGGACTCTTCCCTGGTTGGTAAGTACTCTCACAGCTCTCTTGATCTCAGCTACTATCGCAAGATTTCTGCCCGATTTTTACTTAGGCTTTGCAGTGTACTTTTGAATCAGTGTAGATCATTGCACCATTGGTATTTCTTTCAAGGAATCTTAACGCCAAACAATGGCAGTTAGCTCTGCTTGCATTGAAGAGGCATAGTTCTCAATACGCGCTTTTTCTCATTTCTGTGTTGAAAAGCACTATCCTTAATTACCGTGTATACTGCAGCAACCCTGCCATTGACAGGATTTGATGACCCATCAGTGTAGATTTGATCTAGTTTATTTTGGCTTCTTTATAAATTTCCTCGAGATACTTGTGCCTCATTTTGTGTAACATGTTGATTTTTTCGTTGCCATTTCATTAATGATATCTTGCATGAGTCATTCTCCCGGGAGGTAACCTCTCTACAGGCAGGAGCTCACGGGCTTGCTCAAGCAGGTGAA
>WNGS01002028.1:84023-122614 GCA_020271785.1 Procambarus virginalis
ACTGTGGTGTTGTGTACTGTGGTGTGGTGTACTGTGGTTGTGGTGGTGTACTGTGGTGCACTGTGGTGTACTGTGGTGTGGTGTACTGTGGTGTGGGGTACTGTTGTGTACTGTGGTGTTGTGTACTGTGGTGTGGTGTACTGTGGTGTGGTGTACTGTGGTGTGGTGTACTGTGGTGTACTGTGGTGTGGTGTACTGTGGTGTGGTGTACTGTGGTGTGGTGTACTGTGGCGTGGTGTACTGTGGTGTGGTGTACTGTGGTGTGGTGTACTGTGGTGTACTGTGGTGTGGTGTACTGTGGTGTGGTGTACTGTGGTGTGGTGTACTGTGGTGTGGTGTACTGTGGTGTACTGTGGTGTGGTGTACTGTGGTGTGGTGTACTGTGGTGTGGTGTACTGTGGTGTGGTGTACTGTGGTGTACTGTGGTGTACTGTGGTGTGGGGTACTGTGGTGTACTGGTGAGTTCTGTGGTGTACTGTGGTGTGGTGTACTGTGGTGTGGTGTACTGTGGTGTGGTGTACTGTGGTGTGGTGTACTGTGGTGTACTGTGGTGTGGGGTACTGTGGTGTACTGGTGAGTTCTGTGGTGTACTGTGGTGTGGTGTACTGTGGTGTGGTGTACTGTGGTGTGGTGTACTGTGGTGTACTGTGGTGTGGTGTACTGTGGTGTGGGGTACTGTGGTGTGGGGTACTGTGGTGTGGGGTACTGTGGTGTGGTGTACTGTGGTGTGGTGTACTGTGGTGTACTGTGGTGTGGTGTATTGTGGTGTGGTGTACTGTGGTGTGGTGTACTGTGGTGTGGGGTACTGTGGTGTACTGGTGAGTACTGTGGTGTACTGTGGTGTGGTGTACTGTGGTGTACTGTGGTGTGGTGTACTGTGGTGCACTGTGGTGTACTGTGGTGTGGTGTACTGTGGTGTGGTGTACTGTGGTGTGTTGTACTGTGGTGTACTGTGGTGTGGTGTACTGTGGTGTACTGTGGTGTGGTGTACTGTGGTGTGGTGTACTGTGGTGTACTGTGGTGTGGGGTACTGTGGTGTACTGTGGTGTGTTGTACTGTGGTGTGGGGTACTGTGGTGTGGTGTACTGTGGTGTGTTGTACTGTGGTGTGGTGTACTGTGGTGTGGTGTCCTATGGTGTGTTGTACTGTGGTGTGGTGTACTGTGGTGTGGTGTACTGTGGTGTGGTGTACTGTGGTGTGGTGTACTGTGGTGTGTTGTACTGTGGTGTGGTAGTACTGTGGTGTACTGTTGTGTGGTGTACTGTGGTGTGGGGTACTGTGGTGTTGTGTACTGTGGTGTGGGGTACTGTGGTGTGGTGTACTGTGGTGTGGGGTACTGTGGTGTACTGGTGAGTACTGTGGTGTACTGTGGTGTGGTGTACTGTGGTGTGGGGTACTGTGGTGTACTGTGGTGTGGTGTACTGTGGTGTACTGTGGTGTGGTGTACTGTGGTGTGGTGTACTGTGGTGTACTGTGGTGTGGTGTACTGTGGTGTACTGTGGTGTGGTGTACTGTGGTGTGGTATACTGTGGTGTGGTGTACTGTGGTGTGGGGTACTGTGGTGTACTGGTGAGTACTGTGGTGTACTGTGGTGTGGTGTACTGTGGTGTGGTGTACTGTGGTGTGGTGTACTGTGGTATGGTGTACTGTGGTGTGGTGTACTGTGGTGTACTGTGGTGTGGTATACTGTGGTGTACTGTGTTGTGATGTGGTGTGGTGTACTGTGGTGTGGTGTACTGTGGTGTGGTGTACTATGGTGTGGTGCACTGTGGTGTGGTGTACTGTGGTGTGGTGTACTGTGGTGTACTGTGGTGTGGTATACTGTGTTGTGGTGTACTGTGGTGTGATGTGGTGTGGTGTACTGTGGTGTGGTGTACTGTGGTGTGGTGTACTGTGGTGTGGTGTACTGTGGTGTGGTGTACTGTGGTGTGGTGCACTGTGGTGCGGTGTACTGTGGTGTGGTGTACTGTGGTGTACTGTGGTGTGATGTGGTGTGTGTACTGTGGTGTGGTATACTGTGGTGTGGTGTACTGTGGTGTACTGTGGTGTGGTATACTGTGTTGTGGTGTACTGTGGTGTGATGTGGTGTGGTGTACTGTGGTGTGGTGTACTGTGGTGTGGTGTACTGTGGTGTGGTGTACTGTGGTGTGGTGTACTGTGGTGTACTGTGGTGTGGTGTACTGTGGTGTTCTGTGGTGTGGGGTACTGTGGTGTACTGTGGTGTGGTGTACTGTGGTGTGGTATACTGTGGTGTGGTGTACTGTGGTGTGGTGTACTGTGGTGTGGGGTACTGTGGTGTACTGGTGAGTTCTGTGGTGTACTGTGGTGTGGTGTACTGTGGTGTGGGGTACTGTGGTGTGGTGTTCTGTGGTGTGGTGTTGTGTTGTGCTGTGGTGTACTGTGGTGTGGTGTACTGTGGTGTGGTGTACTGTGGTGTGGTGTACTGTGGTGTGGTACTGTGGTGTGGTGTACTGTGGTTGTGGTGTACTGTGGTGTGGTATTCTGTGTGTGGTTGTACTGTGGTGTGGTGTACTGTGGTGTGGTACTGTGGTGTGGTGTGCTGTGGTGTGGTGTACTGTGGTGTGGTGTTGCTGTGGCTGTGGTGTGTACTGTGGTGTGGTGTACTGTGGTGTGGTGTCACTGTGGTGTACTGTGGTGTGCGTGGTGGTAACTGTGGTGTGGTGTACTGTGGTGTGGGTACTGTGTGTGTGGTGTACTGTGGTGTGGTGTACTGTTGTGGGGTACTGGGGTGGTACTGTGGTGTGGTGTACGTTGTGTGTGTGGTGGTACTGTGGTGTGGTGTACTGTTGTGTGGTGTCGTGGTGTACTGTGGTGTACTGTGGTGTACTGGGGTACTGTGGTGTGGTGTACTGTGAGTGTGGTGTATGTGGTGTGGGTGTACTGTGGTGTACTGTGGGGTACTGTGGGTACTGTGGTGTGGTGTACTGTGGTGTGGTACCTGTTGTGTGGTGTACTGTTGTGTGTTACTGTGGTGTGGTGTACTGTGGTGTACTGTGGTGTGGTGTACTGTGGGTCGTGGTGTGGTGTACTGTGGTGTGGTGTACTGTGGTGTGGTTGTGGTGTGACTGTAGGTGGTAGGGTGGTACTGTGTGTGTACGGTGGGTTACTGGTGTGCTGAGCTGTGGTGTACTGTGGTGTGGTGTACTGTGGTGTGGTGTACTGTAGTGTGGTGTATTGCTGGTGAGTGTTGGTGTACTGTGAGTGGACTGTTGGTGTACTGTGGTGTGGTGTACTGTGGTGTGCTGTACTGTGTGTGGTGTACTGTGTGTGTGTGTGGTGTACGTAGTGTGGTGTACTGTGGTGTGGTGTACTGTGGTGTGGGTACTGTAGTGTGGTGTACTGTGGTGTGGTGTACTGTGGTGTGGTGTACTGGTGTGTTCTGGGTGGGGTACTGTAGGTGTGGTGTACTGTGGTGTGTGTACTGTAGTGTGGTGTACTGTGGGTTATGTGGTGTACTGTGTGTGGGTACTGTGGTGTGGTGTACTGTGGTGTGGTAGTACTGTGTTGTGGTGTACTGTGGTGTGGTGTACTGTTGGGTAGTGGTGTGGTTACTGTGATTGTGGTGTACTGTGTGTGGTGTACTGTGGTGTGGTGTACTGTGGGTGTCTGGTGTGGTACTGTGGTGTGGTCTCGTGTGTGGGTACATGTTGGGTACGTGGGGGTATCTGTGGTGTACTGTGGTGTGGTGTACTTGTGGGTGTTGTGGTGTGTGTACTGTAGGTGTGTGTTACTGTGGTGTGGTGTACTGTGGTGTGGTGTGTAGCTGTGGTGTACTGTGGTGTGGTGTACTGTGTGTGGTGTACTTGTGGTGTGTGTACCTTGTGTGTGTACTGTGGTGTGGTGTGGTACTGTGTGTGGTGTACTGTGGTGTCGTGTACTTTGGTGTACTGTGGTGTGGTGTACTGTGGTGTGGTGTACTGTGGTGTGGTGAAATAGAGCAAACGTTGAAGCGATCATACGAATCTGAGGAAATGGAATGGAATGAACAGAAAGCTATACAAGAGAAAAAAGAAAAATCCTGAATTTTTTCACATATGCGAAATCAACATAATAAAACTCTGCCAGTATGGACATTTAATTATAACTGAAGGAACGTGCACAGAGGACAACAAATAAATTAGTGAATACTAACAGGCCAATATGAGGCTATGTTTAGCACACCATTAATCAACATGAAAGTTGATGACCCAGACAGCTTCTTTATGAATGACATCCAAGCTGCAGATAATATAACCGTTATTAGCACGAACTCAGAAGACTTTGAAAGAGTAATTGACAACATGCCCATGCACTCAGCCTGGGGTCCTGTCTCGTGGAATTCAATATTCATAAAGAAATGTAAAGTACCAGTAGCGAGAGTACTCAGCGTAATATGGAGAAAAGAGCCTGGATATAGGGGAGATACCAGCAGCACTTAAATCTGCAGATATAGCTTCGTTGCACAAGGGAGGGAGTAAAGCCTTGGCAAAAAAATATAGGTCAGTTGCACTAACATCACACATAATCAAAGTTTTGAAAGAGTGATAAGGAATCAAATTCCTAGTTTAATGGAAAATAATTAACTACACAACCCAGGACAACATGGATTGAAGCGGGAAGATCCTGTCGTCACAGTACTCAACCATTATGACAAAATCACAGAAGCTCTAGAAGAAAACCAGAATGCAGATGTTGTATCATAGACTTTGCAAGCAAAGACATTCGACAAATGTGACCATGGAGTGATAGCACACAAAATGAGGTCAATGGGAATAACTGGTAAAGTAGGACGCTGGATACTCAATTTCCTGTCGAACAGACACAGAGAGCAACAGTCAACCATATAAAGTAAAGTCCAAGCGCAGTTAAAAGCTCAGGGTACAGTTCTTGCACCACTGCTTTCCATATTCTCATGTCAGATATACACTCAAATACAAGTCACAGCTTCGTATCATCCTTTGCAGATGAGACAAAAATCAGCATGCAAATTACCTCTGGTAATTTGAAAAATTACCGTTGAAAAATACAAGCCGATATTAATAAAGTTTTCGACTGGGGAACAGAAAATAACATGATGTTTAACAGTGATAAATTCCAGGTACTCAGGTACGGTAAAAATGAGAACTTAGACATAATACAGGGTACAAGACACAATCGAATCTGCCATAGTAGGGAAACAACATGTAAAGGATTTGGGAATAATGATGTCTGACGACCTAACGTTAGGGAGCATAACCAAGCAAACATTGCGTCAGCCAGAAAAATGATACGATGGATTACGAGAACTTTGAAATCCAGGGATCCCATCACAATGGTTGTACTCTTCAAGTCACTTGTGTTGTCCCGTCTTGAGTACTGCTCAGTACTCACTTCCCCTTCAGAGCAGGAGAGATTGCTGAAATAGAGGGAGTACACAGAATATATACGAGAAAACAGAGAACGCGATAAAGCATCTAAATTATTGGGATCGTCTCAAAGCTCTCCAAATGTACTCACTAGAAAGGAGACGAGAGAGATATCATTAATATACACCTGGAAGATACTGGAGGACCAGTACCGAATCTACACAGTAAAATAACAACGTACTGGAGTGAACGATATGGAAGGAAATGCAGAATAGAACCAGTGAAGAGCAGAGGTGCCATAGGCACAATCTTAGAACACTGTATAAACATCAGAGGTCCGCGGTTGTTCAACGTCCTCCCAGCAAGCATAAGAAATATTGCCGGAACAACCGTGGACATCTTCAAGAGAAAAGTAGATAGTTTTCTCTAAGAAGTGCCAGACCATCCGGGCTGTGGTGGGTATGTGGCCCTGCGGGCCGCTCCAAGCAACAGCCTGGTGGATCAAGCTCTCACAAGTCAAGCCTGGCCTCGGGCCGGGCTTGGGGAGTAGAACCCCCAGAACCCCATCAAGCAGGAGACTAGGGTGTGTGCGTGGAGTACTGGAAGCCTTGGTGCCACTATGGTGTGCCCACGTCAATGGCGTGGTATATTTAACCTTCCCTCGTCTTGCAACACCATTCAAGGCCACACCACGCCCAGATATTGAAATTGGCAGTTAAACCATCCAGCAGGGGGCGGTCCTGCACATCTCAATAGGAACCATCCAGCAGGGGGCGGTCCTGCACATCTCAATAGGAACCATCCAGCAGGGGACGGTCCTGCACATCTCAATAGGAACCATCCAGCAGGGGCGGTCCTGCACATCTCAATAGGAACCATCCAGCAGGGGGCGGTCCTGCACATCTCAATAGGAACCATCCAGCAGGGGGCGGTCCTGCACATCTCAATAGGAACCATCCAGCAGGGGACGGTCCTGCACATCTCAATAGGAACCATCCAGCAGGGAGCGGTCCTGCACATCTCAATAGGAACCATCCAGCAGGGAGCGGTCCTGCACATCTCAATAGGAACCATCCAGCAGGGGGCGGTCCTGCACATCTCAATAGGAACCATCCAGCAGGGGGAGGTCCTGCACATCTCAATAGGAACCATCCAGCAGGGGACGGTCCTGCACATCTCAATAGGAACCATCCAGCTCTTACAGTAAAAACATGTGTGAATAATTTATCTATATTTTACAAGATTAAGACGAATGACTTTTGCAGTTGTAGATTCAAACCATTTTGCCTCATATATATTAAGCTAATTGGTTGATAGTTGGAGGCAAGTGATCTATCACCCCTTCATTAAAACCGGCACCACATTGGCAACCCTCCATGACTCTGCTATCTACTGACTATAAGGATTTAGTGAATATGCAAGACAAGTTCTCACTAAACTCTACATTCTTAACGCACCCTTCGTCTGGCCTCGGGCCTTGTTGGACTTTAATTTGTTTACTTGTTTAATAACGTCCTCCTTGGTTACCACTGAACAAGTCAACCTGTCATTTTCACTACCTATATTGGCTTGTTCCGCTGAAGGCATAATGTGAAGTACTTTAGTATATACAGAGAACAAAATATTCATTTAAAATGCTGCTCATTTCTCGATCATTTATCAGTTATCTGACCTTCAGCATTTTTAATACACCTTTACACGTGTTTTACACACCTGTCTTTCCCCTCATCTTTTTTCTACACAACTGACAATGAACAATTTAGGGTCTGTGTGCAACCCGTCCTCTTACAAACTACGTCTGAATTTGGCCGTTACCCGTATAGCTGAAAAAGACGTAATTTGAAACTGAAAAAGGAAAAATATATATTTTTTCCAAAACAGCAAGTTAAGGATCCTCTGGTGGGTTAGAAGGGCAGGAAATTCTCCAAAAGTTTATAAACGTCATGAAAAACGTTAATTGAAAGTTTCCTTTCCTAACCTAACCGAGTAAGCCAGAGGACTCAAACAGAAAACGGGACAGTACATCTCTTTCGTGAGCCGATTTCATTTCAAATTACGTCGATTTTTGGCCATAGCGCGCATACCAGCCAATAGCGACGTTATTTTAAAGAAGACGAGTTAGTGTGCGAGCAGTCCGACACAGTCTTGCTCTAGACTGATGTTTTAGTAAGTTATCATCTGAGTCAACATCGTCATCCCTGGACGCGCTGGCCATCCCAAGACTGACCATGTAAGGTCTCTCCAACCTATTCTACCCACAAAAGTTCCTAGACTATTAAAATTAACTTTCGGAAATCTAGCACCTTAACAGTATCAGATTTACACATCTGTTCCACCCCAACTATAAATCTGCTTTCCTTGTGATCACTGTTCCCTAGCTCACTCCCTATTTCCTTGTGATCACTGTTCCTTAGCTCACTCCCTATTTTCTTGTGATCACTGTTACCTAGCTCACTCCCTATTTCCTTGTGTTCACTGTTCCCTAGCTCACTCCCTATTTTCTTGTGATCACTGTTCCCTAGCTCACTCCCTATTTCCTTGTGTTCACTGTTCCCTAGCTCACTCCCTATTTCCTTGTGATCACTGGTACCTAGCTCACTCCCTATTTCCTTGTGTTCACTGTTCCCTAGCTCACTCCCTATTTCCTAGTGTTCACTGTTCCCTAGCTCACTCCCTATTTCCTTGTGATCACTGTTCCTTAGCTCACTCCCTATTTCCTTGTGATCACTGGTACCTAGCTCACTCCCTATTTCCTTGTGTTCACTGTTCCTTAGCTCACTCCCTATTTCGATGTCATTAATTTGTGTCTCTGTTAGAGTCTAAAATCTAAACTCTCTCACTACGTTTAGAATATCATTGTCCCGCGGAGGTGCCCTGATGTGTTGCTTTAAGGCCACGAGTCTCAACTAGTTATTGGAAATCTTTGGCTTCGTTATTTCCTAGTTTGTTAAGCCAGATTTTTCCACTAGAATTAAAGTTACCGTAGACCAGACCCTAGTGTGTTGTCACCGTAGACCAGACCCTTGTGTGTTGTCACCGTAGACCAGACCCTAGTGTGTTGTCACCGTAGTCCAGACCCTTGTGTGTTGTCACCGTAGACCAGACCCTTGTGTGTCGTCACCGTAGACCAGACCCTTGTGTGTTGTCACCGTAGTCCAGACCCTAGTGTGTTGTCACCGTAGACCAGACCCTAGTGTGTTGTCACCGTAGACCAGACCCTTGTGTGTTGTCACCGTAGTCCAGACCCTTGTGTGTTGTCACCGTAGACCAGACCCTAGTGTGTTGTCACCGTAGACCAGACCCTAGTGTGTTGTCACCGTAGACCAGACCCTTGTGTGTTGTCACCGTAGACCAGAGTGTTATCAGGCGCCATTTTAGTCTTGTGGTGCGCCGGGTGCACAGGATGCAGAGCAAGAGTGCACCTTGCATATATTGCAGACTGCCGTCCGCCACTAGCGGGTGAGGTCAGCTGCAGCAAGCACCAGCCTCCTGCAGCCAAGTCAGCGTGCCCTTCCCCGCATGTCGCTGTGTCATCGCGCCGCCAACAGCCAATATATTCAACAACCACGGCCACCGTTGCCAGCACCGTCGCCGCCACCGTTGCCAGCACCGTCGCCGCCACCGTTGCCAGCACCGTCGCCGCCACCGTTGCCAGCACCGTCGCCGCCACCGTTGCCAGCACCGTCGCCGCCACCGTTGCCAGCACCGTCGCCGCCACCGTTGCCAGCACCGTCGCCGCCACCGTTGCCAGCACCGTCGCCGCCACCGTTGCCAGCACCGTCGCCGCCACCGTCGCCGGCACCGTCGCCGCCGCCGTTGCCAGCACCGTCGCCGGCACCGTTGCCAGCACCGTCGCCGGCACCGTTGAAGCACCGTCGCCGCCGCCGTTGCCAGCACCGTCGCCGCCACCGTTGCCAGCACCGTCGCCGCCACCGTTGCCAGCACCGTCGCCGCCACCGTTGCCAGCACCGTCGCCGCCACCGTTGCCGGCACCGTCGCCGCCGCCGTTGCCAGCACCGTCGCCGGCACCGTTGCCAGCACCGTCGCCGGCACCGTTGAAGCACCGTCGCCGCCGCCGTTGCCAGCACCGTCGCCGCCGCCGTTGCTAGCACCGTCGCCGGCACCGTTGCCAGCACCGTCGCCGGCACCGTTGCCAGCACCGTCGCCGGCACCGTTGCCAGCACCATCGCCGCCACCGTTGCCAGCACCGTCGCCACCACCGTTGCCAGCACCGTCGCCGCCACCGTCGCCAGCACCGTTGCCGCCACCGTTGCCGGCACCGTCGCCGCCACCGTTGCCAGCACCGTCGCCGCCACCGTTGCCAGCACCGTCGCCGCCACCGTTGCCGGCACCGTCGCCGCCACCGTTGCCAGCACCGTCGCCGCCACCGTTGCCAGCACCGTCGCCGCCACCGTTGCCAGCACCGTTGCCAGCACCGTCGCCGCCACCGTTGCCGGCACCGTCGCCGCCACCGTTGCCAGCACCGTTGCCAACACCGTTGCCGTTAAACACCTCAACCACAACTCGTCACAGCCTCATAGATCACCTCTGATGATGATGATGTGTGTGTGTGTGTGTGTGGTGTGTGTGTGTGTGTGTGTGTGTGTGTGTGTGTGTGTGTGTGTGTGTGTGTGTGTGTGTGTGTACTCACCTAGTTGTACTCACCTAGTTGTGCTTGCGGGGGTTGAGCTCTGGCTCTTTGGTCCCGCCTCTCAACCGTCAATCAACAGGTGTACAGTTTCCTGAGCCTAATGGGCTCTATCATATCTACACTTGAAACTGTGTATGGAGTCAGCCTCCACCACATCGCTTCCTAATGCATTCCATTTGTCAACCACTCTGACACTAAAAAAGTTCTTTCTAATATCTCTGTGGCTCATTTGGGCACTCAGTTTCCACCTGTGTCCCCTAGTGCGTGTGCCCCTTGTGTTAAACAGCCTGTCTTTATCAACCCTGTCGATTCCCCTGAGAATCTTGAATGTGGTGATCATGTCCCCCTAACTCTTCTGTCTTCCAACGAAGTGAGGTTTAATTCCTGCAGTCGCTCCTCGTAGCTCATACCTCTCAGCTCGGGTACTAGTCTGGTGGCAAACCTTTGAACCTTTTCCAGTTTAGTCTTATGCTTGACTAGATAGGGACTCCATGCTGGAGCCGCATACTCCAGGATTGGTCTGACATATGTGGTATATAATGTTCTGAAAGATTCCTTACACAAGTTTCTAAAGGCCGTTCTTATGTTAGCCAACCTGGCATATGCTGCTGATGTTATCCTCTTGATATGAGCTTCAGGGGACAGGTCTGGCGTGATATCAACCCCCAGGTCTTTCTCTCTCTCTGACTCTTGAAGTATTTCATCTCCCAAATGATACCTTGTATCTGGTCTCCTGCTTCCTACCCCTATCTTCATTACATTACATTTGCTTGGGTTAAACTCTAACAGCCATTTGTTCGACCATTCCTGCAGCTTGTCCAGGTCTTCTTGAAGTCTCAAGCTGTCCTCCTCTGTCTTAATCCTTCTCATAATTTTGGCGTCGTCAGCAAACATTGAGAGGAATGAGTCTATACCCTCTGGGAGATCATTTACGTATATCAGAAACAGGATAGGTCCAAGTACAGAGCCCTGTGGGACTCCACTGGTGACTTCACGCCAGTCTGAGGTCTCACCCCTCACTGTACTCTCTGCTTCCTATTGCTTAGGTACTCCCTTATCCACTGGAGCGCCCTACCTGTTACTCCTGCCTGTTTCTCCAGCTTATGCATCAACCTTTTATGGGGTACTGTGTCAAAGGCTTTCCGACAGTCCAAAAAAATGCAGTCCGCCCACCCTTCTCTTTCTTGCTTAATTTTGTCACCTGATCGTAGAATTCTATCAAGCCTGTAAGGCAAGATTTACCCTCCCTGAACCCATGTTGATGGGTTGTCACGAAGTCTCTTCTCTCCAGATGTGTTACTAGGTTTTTTCTCACAATCTTCTCCATCACCTTGCATGGTATACAAGTTAAGGACACTGGCCTGTAGTTCAGTGCCTCTTGTCTGTCACCCTTTTTGTATATTGGTACTACATTAGCAGTCTTCCATATTTCTGGTAGGTCCCCCGTTTCCAGTGACTTACTATACACTATGGAGAGTGGTAAGCAAAGTGCTCCTGCACACTCTTTCAATACCCATGGCGAGATTCCATCCGGCCAACAGCTTTTCTCACATCCAGCTCCAATAGGTGCTTTTTGACCTCATCTCTTGTAATTTCGAACCTATCCAAGGTCACCTGGTTTGCTGCCACCTCTCCCAGCGCCGTGATATCTCCCTGTTCTATTGTAAAGACCTCCTGGAACCTTTTGTTGAGTTCTTCACACACCTCTTTGTCATTCTCTGTGTACCTGTCCTCGCCCACCCTAAGTTTCATCACCTGTTCCTTCCTGTTTGTGTGTGTGTGATTGTGTACTTACCTATTTGTACTTACCTATTTTGTGCTTGCAGGATCGAGCATTGACTCTTGGATCCCGCCTTTCCAGCTATCGGTTGTTTACAGCAATGACTCCTGTCCCATTTCCCTATCATACCTAGTCTTAAAAGTATGAATAGTATTTGCTTCCACAACCTGTTCCCCAAGTGCATTCCATTTTTCCACTACTCTCACGCTAAAAGAAACTTCCTAACATCTCTGTGACTCATCTGAGTTTCCAGTTTCCACCCATGTCCCCTCGTTCTGTTATTATTACGTGTGAACATTTCATCTATTTCCACTTGTCAATTCCCTGAGTATTTTATATGTCCCTATCATATCTCCTCTCTCCCTTCTTTCTCTAGTGTCGTAAGGTTCAGTTCTTCAGTCGCTCTTCATATCCCTTCCCTCGTAACTCTGGACAAGCCTCGTCGCAAACCTCTGAACCTTCTCCAGTTTCCTTATGTGTTTCTTCAGGTGGGGCTCCATGATGGCGCGGCATACTCTAAGACGGGTCTCACGTATGCAGTGTAAAGCGCCCTAAAAGCCTCCTTTAGGTTTCTGAATGAAGTTCTAATTTTCGCCAGTGTAGAGTACGCTGCTGTCGTTATCCTATTATATGTGCCTCAGGAGTTAGATTAGGTGTCACATCCACTCCCAGATCTCTTTCTCGAATCGTTACAGGTAGGCTGTTCCCCTTCATTGTGTACTGTCCCTTGGTCTCCTATCACCTGATCCCATTTCACCTGATCCCATCCCATGTGTGTGTGTGTGTGTGTGTGTGTGTGTGTTTGTGTGTGTGTGTGTGTGTGTGTGTGGTGTGTGTTGTGTGTGTGTGTGTGTATACTCACCTATTTGTGCTTGCGAGGGTTGAGCTTTGGCTCTTTGGTCCCGCCTCTCAAACTGTCAATCAACTGTGTACAGATTCCTGAGCCTACTGGGCTCTCATATCTACATTTAATACTGTGTATGGAGTCAGCCTCCACCACATCACTGCCTAATGATTCCATCCGTTAACTACTCTGACACTGAAAAAGTTCCTGCTAACGTCCCTGTGGCTCATGTGTGTACTTAGTTTCCACCTGTGTCCCCTTGTTCGCGTCCCACCAGTGTTCATAGTTTATCCTTATCTACCCTGTCAATTCCTACCTACAAGACTTTTGTAGGTAGTGATCATGTTCCCCTAATCTTCTGTCTTCCAGTGTCGTAAGGTGCATTTCCCGCAGCCTTTCCTCGTAACTCATGCCTCTTAGTTCTGGGACTAGTCTAGTGGCATACCTTGGACTTTTTCCAGCTTCGTCTTGTGCTTGACAAGGTACGGGCTCCATGCTGGGGCCGCATACTCCAGGATTGGTCTTACATATGTGGTATACAAGATTCTGAACGATTCCTTACACATGTTCCTGAAGGCTGTTCTGATGTTAGCCAGCCTCGCATACGCCGCTGATGTTATCTTTTTATATGGGCTTCATGAGACAGGTTTGGCGTGATATCATCTCCTAGATCTTTCTCTCTGTCCGTTTCAAGAAGTAATTCATCTCCCATTTTTGTATCGTGTGTCTGGCTTCCTGTTTCCACCACCTAGTTTCGTTACCTTACACTTACTCGGGTTGAAGTTTATTAACCATTTGTTGAACCATTCATTCAGTTTGTCTAGGTTATTTTGTAGCCTCATAGTATCTTCCTCGTCTTAATCCTCCTCATAATTTTTGCATCATCAGCAAACAGTGAGAGGAACGATTTTATACCCTCTGGGAGATCATTTACATATATCAGAAACAGTATAGGTCCAAGGACTGACCCCTTCGAGACTTCACAGGTGACGTCTCGCCAATCTGAGACCTCACCCCTCACAGTGACTCGTTGTCTTCTGTTGCTTAGGTACTCCCATATCTAGTGGAGTACCTTCCCTTTCACTCCAGCCTGCATCTCCAGCTTGTACACTAGTCTCTTGTGTGGTACTGTGTCAAAAGCTTTCTGGCAATCCGAAAATATGCAGTCTGCCCACCCCTCTCGTTCTTGCCCGTTTTTTGTTGCCTGGTCGTAGAATTCAATTAATCCTATGAGGCAGGACTTGCCATCCCTGAACCCATGTTGATGCTGTGTTATAAAGTTCTTTCGCTCCAGATGTTCCACTAACTTTATTGTTACAATCTTCTCCATCAGCTTGCATGGTATGCAGGTTAGGGACACTGGCCTGTAGTTCAGTGTACTCACCTATTTGTGCTTGCGGGGGTTGAGCTCTGGCTCTTTGGTCCCGCCTCTCAACTGTCAATTAACAGGTGTACATGTTCCTGAACCTACTGGGCTCTATCATATCTACATTTAAAACTGTGTTTGTAATCACTCTCCACCACATCACTGCCTAATGCATTCCATCTGTTAACTACTCTCACTGAAAAAGTTCCTTCTAACGTCTCTGTGGCTCATGTGGGTACTCAGTTTCCACCTGTGTCCCCTTGTTCGCGGCCCACCAGTGTTGAATAGTTTATCCTTGTCTACGCGGTCGATTCCCCTGAGGATTTTGTAGAGGGTGATCATGTCTCCCCTTACTGTTCTGTCTTCCAGGGTCGTAAAGTGCATTTCCCGCAGCCTTTCCTCGTAACTCATGCCTCTTAATTGTGTGTGTGTGTGTGTGTGGTGTGTGTGTGTGTGTGTGTGTGTGTGTGTGTGTGTGGTGTGTGTGTGTGGGTGTGTGTGTGTGTGTGTGAGAGAGTGTGCGTGTGGGTGCGTGAGGAAGGGGCCCCCACAGCCGGCTGGGGCGCCCATTCAAGCAGTAACGCCGTAGAGCGGGAGGCGTTGGACGACTGACGGCACCTGAGGGCCATAGGGTCTTGCTCTATTTTAGTGGGGGCTATATTGGTGCGGCGGCCGGCCACACTCCTGCTTACTCATCCAAACATTGGGGGGCGGGGGGGGGGGCGCTAACCCCTCCCCCGCCGCCCCCGCCCCTCACCCCCGCCGCCCCCCGCCCCCCACCCCCACCCCACACAGTCGCCTCCAGCTCCCCATCCTCGACCATTCTGCATTTAAGACCAATGGTTTATTTTTTATTAATCCACACCCCTTCGCCTCTCCCCCCCCCCCTCCGATGGGCGTTTAAGCTTGATGTTGAAGTACATGAGTACTTCCTTGTGGTGAGTGCACGAGTACTTCTGTCCTTGGCCACCTTGCTGATTCCATTTGGTATTTTGCATGTTGTGATCATGTCCCTCTCTCTTCTCATCAAGATATTTTTGTGCGTGTGTGTGTGTGTGTGTGTGTGTGGTACTCACCTAGTTGTGTTTGCGAGATTGAGCTCTGGCTCTTTGGTCCCGCCTCTCAACTGTCAATCAACAGGTGTACAGGTTCCTGAGCCTACTGGGCTCTATCATATCTACACTTGAAACTGTGTATGGAGTCAGCCTCCACCACATCGCTGCCTAATGCATTCCATTTGTCAACCACTCTGACACTAAAAAGTTCTTTCTAATATCTGTGGTGTGTGTGTGTGTGTGTGTGTGTGTGTGTGTGTGGTGTGTGTGTGTGTGTGTGTGTGTGTGTGTGGTGGTGTGTGTGTGTGTGCGTGCGTGCGGTGTGTTGTGTTCATACACGCAAGTAGTCTATGCAAAGTCGATCAATGGCTTTACGTCCCCCAAACTTCACTAGACAGTCTGTATATTTTGTTGGTGTTGAGTGTGGGAGGTGTGAGTGTGTAGACGGCATTTATGAAGCAGTGATATTCACATGAAGCACATTGATATATATATATATATATTATATATATAATTATATATATATATATTATGATGATATATATATATATACATATATATACACTATATATTATATATATATATATATATATATATATATATATATATATATAATATATATATATATATATATATATATATATGTGTGAATATTAGTATATTTTGGTAGCAGTCTTTCCTGTAGACATATGTTATTAAATATGACCGAAAAAGTAAGATTAATAATTCTAACACGAATTTTCTCAATTTTCCTTATGTTTGTTTTTACTGATGACGGTAAATGAAAAATCAATTCTCCAAAATTCATTCTTTATTCTTAGTCTGACGCGACACTTGAGCGCGTTTCGTAAAACTTATTACATTTTCAAAGACTTTAGTTACACACCACAGAACAACTATAACTGAACAGAGTTTAAACAGCTTTTCTTTTTTATACCTGCATTTGGGTGAGGTGACATGTTACAATGGTTTGGGGTGAGGTGAGAACAAACACAGAACACGAAACAATGGGTATAAGCTAAAGGGAAGAATAGATCTGTAACTGCAGAAGGCCTATTGGCCCGTATTTCTTGATGTTTCTATATTGGAGCGGAGTCTTGAAGTGGGTAGAATATAGTTGTGCGTTAATTGGCTGTTGATTGCTGGTGTTGACTTCTTGATGTGTAGTGCCTCGCAGATGTCAAGCCGCCTGTTGTCGCTGTATCTATCAATGATTTCTGTGTTGTTTGCTAAGATTTCTCTGGTGATGGTCTGGTTGTGGGAAGAGATTATATGTTCCTTAATGGAGTCCTGTTGCTTATGCATTGTTAATCGCCTGGAAAGAGATGTTGTTGTCTTGCCTATATACTGAGTTCTTATAGGCTTACAGTCCCCAAGTGGGCATTTGAAGGCATAGACGACGTTGGTCTCTTTTAAAGCGTTCTGCTTGTGTCTGGCGAGTTTCTCATGAGTAGGTTTTTGGTTTTATAGTAAATCGTCAATTGTATCTTCTGATTTTTGTCTGTAGGGATAACGTTCCTATCAACAATATCTTTCAGGACCCTTTCCTTCGTTTTATGAGCTGTGGAAAAGACGTTCCTGTAAAATAGTCTAATAGGGGGTACAGGTGTTGTGTTAGTTGTCTCTTCAGAGGTTGCATGGCGTTTCACTTTCCTTCTTATGATGTCTTCAGTGTAACCATTGGAGAAGCCGTTGTTGACTAGGACCTGCCTTACCCTACAGAGTTCTTCATCGACTTGCTTCCATCCTGAGCTGTGGCTGAGAACACGGTCGACATAAGCGATAACAACACTCCTCTTATACCTGTCTGGGCAGTCACTGTTGGCAATGAGGCACATTCCTATGTTTGTTTCCTAAGTGTAGACTGCAGTGTGTAAACCTCTGCTCCTTTCCATGACTGTTACATCTAGAAAGGGCAGCTTCCCATCCTTCTCCATCTCGTAAGTGAAACACAACACAGAATTCCGCTCGAATGCCTCTTTCAGTTCCTGCAGATGTCTGACATCAGGTACCTGTGTAAAAATGTCGTCAACATACCTGCAGTATATGGCCGGTTTCAAGTTCATGTCGACTAAGACCTTCTGTTCGATGGTACCCATGTAGAAGTTCGCAAACAGGACACCTAGGGGAGAACCCATGGCGACCCCATCTACTTGTTTATACATGTGCCCATCCGGGCTCTAGAAGGGTGCCTCTTTAGTACAAGCTTGGAGTAGTTTCCTTAGAATGTTTTCTGGTATGTCAAGAGGAGTACAGGCCGGATCACGATACACTCTATCCGCTATCATCCCGATTGTTTCATCCACAGGTACGTTGGTAAACAGTGATTCTACATCCAACGAGGCTCTTATCCTGCGGCCCGTGTTCCCGCAGTAAGTCAACAAATCCTTTGGAGACTTCAGGCTGAAGGCGCAGGGGACATAAGGGGTCAGCAAGTCGTTGAGTCGCTTTGCCAGTCTGTACGTAGGTGTGGGTATCTGGCTGATGATTGGCCAAAGTGGGTTTCCAGGCTTGTGTGTCTTGACAGTTCCATATCCAGGTTTGTATTCCCTAATAATCTTTGGCAGGTGGAGTCCGGATTTCTTGGCGTTCACAGTTTCGATCAATCTGTTAACCTTTGCTTTCAATTCGGCTGTAGTGTCCTTCGTTACCCTTTGGAATTTAGTTTGGTCAGAGAGTATGAGGTTCATTTTCGCCAGATATTCGTCTTTTTAAGAATGACGTATATTGGCGACTTGTCACCTCTCCTGACAACTATCTCCTTGTTCTCGTGAAGGCTCTTAGCTGCCGCTTTGAGCTCGGGGGACAGTATGGTGCTTCTGTAGTTGCCTCGAATCTTTCCTCCTTCTGCAATAAGTTCTGCTTGTAAGGTGTCTTTGGTGGTGACCATCTTTTACCACCAAAGACACCTAAGGTGTCTTTGGTGGTGTTCTTCTGGTGTTTGGTGGTCTTCTTCTTGTAAGGTGTCTTTGGTGGTGACCTTCTTTCACCACCAAAGACACCTTACAAGCAGAACTTATTGCAGAAGGAGGAAAGAATCGAGGCAACTACAGAAGCACCATACTGTCCCCCGAGCTCAAAGCGGCATCTAAGAGCCTTCGTGAGAACAAGGAGATAGTCGTCAGGAGAGGTGACAAGTCGCCAATATACGTCATTCTTAAAAAAGACGAATATCTGGCGAAAATGAACCTCATACTTTCTGACCAAACTAAATTCCAAAGGGTAACGAAGCCGAATTGAAAGCAAAGGTTAACAGATTGATCGAAACTGTGAACGCCAAGAAATCCGGACTCCATCTGTCAAAGTTTATGGGGAATACAAACCTGGGTATGGAAATGTCAAGACACACAAGCCTGGAAACCCACTTCGGCCAATCATCAGCCAGATACCCACACCCACGTACAGACTGGCGAAACGACTCAACGGCTTGCAGACCTCTTATGTCCCCTGCGCGTTCAGCCTGAATTCTCCAAAGGAATTTGTTGACTTACTGCGAGGAACACGGGCCAGAGGGATAAGAGCCTCGTTGGACATAGAATCACTATTTACCAACGTACCTGTGGATGAAACAATCGAGATGATAGCGGACAGAGTGTATCGTGATCCGGCCTGTACTCCTCTTGACATACCAGAAAACATTCTAAGGAAACTATTCCAAGCTTGTACTAAAGAGGCACCCTTCTTGAGCCCGGATGGGCACATGTATAAGCAAGTAGATGGGGTCGCCATGGGTTCTCCCCTAGGTGTCCTGTTTGCGAACTTCTACATGGGTACCATCGAGCGGAGGGTCTTAGTTGACATGGACTTGAAACCTGCCATATACTGCAGGTATATCAGATGTCTGCAGCAGCTGAAGGAAGCAATTGAGCGGAATTCTGTGTTGAGTTTCATGGAGATGGAGAATGATGAAAGCTGCCTTTTCTAGTTGTAAGAGTCAGGGAAAGGAACGGAGGCTTCCACACTGCAGTCTACTCTAAGGAAAAAACATAGGAATGTGCCTCAATGCCAATAGTGACTGCCCAGACAGGTACAAGAGGAGTGTTGTCAACGCTTACAACGACCGGGCTCTCAGCCACAGCTCAGGATGGAAGCAAGTCGATGAAGAACTCTGTAGGGTAAGGCAGGTCCTAGTCAAGAATGGCTTTTCTAATGTTTTTGTTGAAGACGTCATAAAAAGAAAGGTAAAATGCCATGCAACCTCTGAAGAATCAACCAACACAACACTTATACCCCCTATTAGATTGTTTTACACGAACGTCTTTTCAACGGCTCTTTAAACGGAGAAAAGGGCCCTGAAAGACATTATTGACAGAAACGTTATCCCTACAGACAAAAATCAGAAAATACAATTGACAATTTACTACAAAAACCCCAAAACGGCCAACCTATTCATGAAAAACTCCCCAGACACCAAACAGAACGCCTTGAAGGAAACCAACGTCGTCTATGCCTTCACATGCTCGCTTGAGGACTGTAAGCCCCAAAGAACTAAGTATATAGGCAAGACAACAGTGTCTCTTTCTAAGCGATTAACTATGCACAAACAACAGGGCTCCATCAAGGAACATATAATCTCTTCTCACAACCAGACCATCACCAGAGAATTCTTAACAAGCAACATAGAAGTCATCGATAAATACAGCGATAGCAGGAGACTCGACATCAGCGAGGCACTACACATCAAGAAGTCAACACCAGCAATCAACAGCCAATTAATGCACAACTATATTCTACCCACTTCAAGACCCCGAACCAATATGGAAGCAGCAAGAGGAAGTATGGGCCAATAGGCCTTCTGCGGTTACTTCCATTCTTATGTTCTGGTACCCATTCTTTCGTGTTCTGTCTTCTGTTTCACCTCACCCAAAACTATTGTGCCATATCACCTCACCCAAAACGAGTATAAGTATGAATGTATTTTGTGTGTAATTTTGTAAATATGTTTTTACGGGCTCAACATAGCCCGTGCTACATGGACACTTCGTTCTGAGTAGCTAAATCTGAAACAACATGTGTGTAAACTAAGTCTTTGAAAATGTAATAAAGAATTACGAAACACGTTCAGGCGTCAGACCAGGAATATAAAGAATGAATTTTGGAGAGTTACTTTATCAATTACCCTCGACAGTGAAGAACGTAAGAAATATTGAGAGGATTCGGGTTAGAATTATTTATCTTACCCTTTTGGTCATATTCAACAACATAGTTTTATATATAACCTAACCTAACCTAACCTAACCTAACCTAACCTAACCTAACCTATAACTTATCCTATCTTAACTTAACCTAAACTAACATCACTAAGTCAATAATTTATGTTTTAATATAATATAATAATGATATTTCAAATAACCCAACTGGAAAGAATTTTTTGAAAATAAAGAAAATCACTCGGCCTATTAGGCAAATCGGGCCATGCATAGAAGCCGAAAAGTGCATTCTGGCTGATAGGTATGACATATATATATATATATATATATATATATATATATATATATATATATATATATATATATATATATATATATATATATATATATATATAATATATAAAAGTTTGTGAGGGTACCACCTCTGGTGCCAATGTGGGGACCAATAGCCTCGGAGAAGAAAATAAAACGTATTCAGAGGAGACCTTGTGGTTTCTCACTGAACACTAATATTTTCTTCTCCTACCACCCCCATTCTTTTGTATGTACACATATATATTTGCTTTATTTGAACTGTGTTACAAAAAAGGAGTTACATATAGGTACAAAGATGGTTATCATAAGTTGTCGAGTTCCTCCAGCTCCTCAGATGGCGGGCAGGAACCCTGGATGCAGTGCGCATTTCCCCTCTGTATCGCCACGCTGAGGCGCTGGAAAAGAAAGCTGGCAGCTCTAGGGTCCCTTGTTGTTTCAATGAGCCTAGAACCCAGTTCCTTCAAAAAACTGGTAGCACTTTTACCCCAGGCGCCGAGTGTCTCAGAAGCAATGGGGACAAAATTGTAGTGGTGATCCAGTTCTCTATACTTACGGGATTTGGCTGCTTCCCTGTGGGTGGCAGCGCCACCTGGTTGTGCAACACTGAGTTCAATGTAGGTGTTAGCCAGGGTTGATACGCACGTGTAGTCCCATACCAACTGCTTGCCATTCTTCCAGGGGTTCACTGTGATACCATCCGGGCGACCAATAAGAGCATCAGAGTTACGGGGCGTTAGGTAACGAGGCTCTCTCTCAGCTGGGCATCCAGCTGTGGTGAGGCTCCTCTTGATGATGTCGTTAACTTCACTGTGCCTCGAGTGCCATCCTCCTGTACTTTGGCAGAGTAGGCCATGGTGGCCGTACCCGTCAGCCACCACCTCGCCGCAAATACACCTATATCTGGTGTGGATTGGGGCAGCAAGGCGGAGGGCCACAGCAATTCGGAGGGCGTGTGGTGTGAGACGCGTGCCAGTTGCCGACATTGGGGTTGCTAACAGGAAATCCCCTGCATGTGGGGCTGCTACTGCTGTGAGGCGAGCAATGTCGTGCTGTGTTGATGCAGCATCCAGGCACTCTGCAGCAACTTTGTCTACAATGGGGCCATCCCAGCTGGATTGCCTGTGGGCTTTTGGGGATGGTGGTTGAGGTGATGGGCCTGCACGAGAGGCCCACTCTGTGGCACAGCGTGTAAAATTGGGATCATGTACACCTGCCAGCTGATGTAAGTGGGCAGGTAGAATTTCCTTCACAAGGTCGTCGGATGCTGATAAGGAGGACAGGAAGGCTGGAACAGCGATTTGCGTTGCTGTTCGAACTCCGAGGCCCCCAAGTCTTACGGGAAGAGAGGCTTGTTTCCACTGCAGGTCATCAAGAGAGAGGTTAAGGGCTTTTTCTAGCATTGATTTCAGTAACCGGTCATACTCACTTAGTTTTTGGCTACTGTAAGATGGTGAACACCTCAGAAAGTAGGTTAACCTGGGGAGGGACAGACATCTGGTGATGAGGTAGAGTGCATCATGAGCATCAATATCCTCAATCCTCCCATCCATCCTCTTAAGGTCGGCGATTTTCTTATCAAGGACCTCATCGATGGCTTTCAACCCCAGGGGAGCTCCTAGGAGTGTGCTGTCTTCAGGTTTAGTTTTATGGATGTTTGGCAGAAGACCCTCTATTCTCTCTACGATGCCCTGGTTGGAACATATTATTTCACATTTAGAAGGGTTCAGGGTGAGGCCTAAAACTGCACCTTGCTCCTGGATTTTTTGATGTCCTCCAGGAGGGAGTCTTGGGAACCAGCTAGGGTACCATCATCCAAGAACCAGATGTTAAGCTCGCTGGACAGGACCTCTGTGACTTGTTTGATGACTAAGCAGAAAAGGAGAGGAGCAAGGGGGTCACCCTGTTGGACGCCTTCCCGCGAGTCAATTTCATGTTCGCCAAAAAGTAGCTTAAGATCCATACTGTAGCATGAATGTACGAAAGGGTAGAGGGAAGGGAAATGACTATGAACCGCACGGAGTACAGCATCCCTCCGCACCAAATTGAAGGCATTTTGAAATCTAGCTTGATAAGGGCCTTTTCGTCTGTGATGTTGGCGATGAAGGCTCGAGCTGCATGGGCTGCCGCCTCACACCCTTGTGGAATGCCAAACCCAAGCTGTTTTGGCTTCAGCATGTTGGCCGCTGCATCACTAACTGTTCTTGCAGCTGCCTTTGCGACGAGACGCCGGAGAGAATTGCCCACAGCTATTGGCCTGATCCCTCCATCCTTTTTCTTTAGAGCACAGAGGGATGCTCCAAAAAAAATAGGTCTTATGGACGGTGGTATGTTGCCAGCTAGACATGTGTTGGTGAATCTGGTTAGTTCCACCAAGAGGTTCTTTGCAATGTCACCCAGTGCAGGGTTGAGCATTTGCTTGAGGTGGTTGGGTTTTAGTCCTGTGAACCCACCTGCTGATCCTGTTGGGAAGGACATGGCTGCTTTATGGACCACAGATTCAGCCACCCAGAGAGGTTCTGCTCCGGTAGCCCCCACTTGTACAATGTCGTCCCCACTCGGAGCCCTGGCAGGGTGTTTCTCCCTTAGGGCTTGAGCTGTTGCGGCATCTCTGTCGGCAATTGAGTCCTCACTGGTGATGACTCTTATTGCGCCAATAGTGTTTCTTCTTCTATTTTCTTGGTGACTGATGTGTTATTATAATATATATTATATATATATATTATATATATATCTATATATATATATATATATCTATATATATGTCGTACCTAGTAGCCAGCACGCTCTTCTCAGCCTACTATGCAAGNGTGTGGTGTACTGTGGTGTGGTGTACTGTGGTGTGGTGTACTGTGGTGTGGTGTACTGTGGTGTGTGTACTGTGGTGTGGTGTACTGTGGTGTGGTGTACTGTGGTGTGGTGTACTGTGGTGTGGTGTACTGTGGTGTGGTGTACTGTGGTGTGGTGTACTGTGGTGTGGTGTACTGTGGTGTGGTGTACTGTGGTGTGGTGTACTGTAGTGTGGTGTACTGTGGTGTGGTGTACTGTGTGTGGTGTACTGTAGTGTGGTGTACTGTGGTGTGGTGTACTGTAGTGTGGTTGTACTGTGGTGTGTTGTACTGTGGTGTGGTGTACTGTGGTGTGGTGTACTGTGGTGTGGTGTACTGTGGTGTGGTGTACTGTGGTGTGTGTACTGTGGTGTGGTGTACTGTGTGTGGGGTACTGTGGTGTGGTGTACTGTGGTGTGGTGTACTGTAGTGTGGTGTACTGTGGTGTGGTGTACTGTGGTGTGGTGTACTGTGTGTGGTGTACTGTGGTGTGGTGTACTGTGGTGTACTGTGGTGTGGTGTACTGTGGTGTGGTGTACTGTGGTGTACTGTGGTGTGGTGTACTGTGGTGTGGTGTACTGTGGTGTACTGTGGTGTGGTGTACTGTGGTGTGGTGTACTGTGGTGGTGTACTGTGGTGTGGTGTACTGTGGTGTGGTGTACTGTGGTGTACTGTGGTGTGGTGTACTGTGGTGTGGTGTACTGTGGTGTGGTGTACTGTTGTGTGGTGTACTGTGGTGTGGTGTGGTGTACTGTGGTGTGGTGTACTGTGGTGTGGTGAAATAGAGCAAACGTTGAAGCGATCATACGAATCTGAGGAAATGGAATTTGAACAGAAAGCTATACAAGAGAAAAAGAAAAATCCTGAATTTTTTCACATATGCGAAATCAACATAAAAAAAAACTCTGCCAGTATTGGACATTTAATTATAACTGAAGGAACGTGCACAGAGGACAACAAATAAATTAGTGAAATACTAACAAGCCAGTATGAGGCTATGTTTAGCACACCATGAATCAACATGAAAGTTGATGACTCAGACAGCTTCTTTATGAATGACATTCAAGCTGCAGATAATATAACCGTTATTAACACGAACTCAGAAGACTTTGAAAGAGTAATTGACAACATGCCCATGCACTCAGCCTGTGGTCCTGTCTCGTGGAATTCAATATTCATAAAGAAATGTAAAGTACCAGTAGCGAGAGCACTCAGTGTAATATGGAGAAAGAGCCTGGATACAGGGGAGATACCAGCAGCACTTAAATCAGTAGATATAGCTTCGTTGCACAAGGGGGGGAGTAAAGCCTTGGCAAAATATTATAGACCAGTTGCATTAACATCACACATAATAAAAGTTTCTGAAAGAGTGATAAGGAATCAAATTCCTAGTTTAATGGAAAATAATTAACTACACAACCCAGGACAACATGGATTGAAGCGGGAAGATCCTGTCTGTCACAGTTACTCAACCATTATGACAAAATCACAGAAGCTCTAGAAGAAAACCAGAATGCAGATGTTGTATACATAGACTTTGCAAAGACATTCGACAAATGTGACCATGGAGTGATAGCACACAAAATGAGGTCAATGGGAATAACTGGTAAAGTAGGACGCTGGATACTCAATTTCCTGTCGAACAGAACACAGAGAGCAACAGTCAACCATATAAAATAAAGTCCAAGCGCAGTTAAAAGCTCAGGGTACAGTTCTTGCACCACTGCTTTTCCATATTCTCATGTCAGATATACACTCAAATACAAGTCACAGCTTCGTATCATCCTTTGCAGATGAGACAAAAATCAGCATGCAAATTACCTCTGGTAATTTTAAAAATTACCGTTGAAAAATTACAAGCCGATATTAATAAAGTTTTCGACTGGGGAACAGAAAATAACATGATGTTTAACAGTGATAAATTCCAGGTACTCAGGTACGGTAAAAATGAGGACCTTAAACATAATACAGGGTACAAGACACAATCGAATCTGCCCATAGTAGGAAAACAGCATGTAAAGGATTTGGGAATAATGATGTCTGACGACCTAACGTTTAGGGAGCATAACCAAGCAAATATTGCGGCAGCCAGAAAAATGATAGGATGGATTACGAGAACTTTCAAATCCAGGGATCCCATCACAATGGTTGTACTCTTCAAGTCACTTGTGTTGTCCCGTCTTGAGTACTGCTCAGTACTCACTTCCCCCTTCAGAGCAGGAGAGATTGCTGAAATAGAGGGAATACAGAGAACATATACGGCACGCATAGACGAGATAAAACACCTAAATTATTGGGATCGTCTCAAAGCTCTCCAAATGTACTCACTAGAAAGGAGACGAGAGAGATATCAAATAATATACACATGGAAGATACTGGAGGGTCAGATCTCAAATCTACACAGTAAAATAACAACGTACTGGAGTGAACGATATGGAAGAAAATGCAGAATACATCCAGTGAAGAGCAGAGGTGCCATAGGCACAATCAGAGAACACTGTATAAACATCAGAGGTCCACGGTTGTTCAACGTTCTCCCAGCGAGTATAAGAATATTGCCGGAACAACCGTGGACATCTTCAAGAGAAAAGTAGATAGTTTTCTCCAAGGAGTGCCAGACCATCCGGGCTGTGGTGGGTATGTGGCCCTGCGGGCCGCTCCAAGCAACAGCCTGGTGGATCAAGCTCTCACAAGTCAAGCCTGGCCTCGGGCCGGGCTTGGGGAGTAGAACCCCCAGAACCCCATCAAGCAGGAGACTAGGGTGTGTGCGTGGAGTACTGGAAGCCTTGGTGCCACTATGGTGTGCCCACGTCAATGGCGTGGTATATTTAACCTTCCTCGTCTTGCAACACCATTCAAGGCCACACCACGCCCAGATATTGAAATTGGCAGTTAAACCATCCAGCAGGGAGCGGTCCTGCACATCTCAATAGGAACCATCCAGCAGGGGACGGTCCTGCACATCTCAATAGGAACCATCCAGCAGGGGGCGGTCCTGCACATCTCAATAGGAACCATCCAGCAGGGGGCGGTCCTGCACATCTCAATAGGAACCATCCAGCAGGGGACGGTCCTGCACATCTCAATAGGAACCATCCAGCAGGGGACGGTCCTGCACATCTCAATAGGAACCATCCAGCAGGGGACGGTCCTGCACATCTCAATAGGAACCATCCAGCAGGGGGCGGTCCTGCACATCTCAATAGGAACCATCCAGCAGGGGACGGTCCTGAACATCTCAATGGGAACCATCCAGCAGGGAGCGGTCCTGCACATCTCAATAGGAACCATCCAGCTCTTACAGTAAAAACATGTGTGAATAATTTATCTATATTTTACAAGATTAAGACGAATGACTTTTGCAGTTGTAGATTCAAACCATTTTGCCTCATATATATTAAGCTAATTGGTTGATAGTTGGAGGCAAGTGATCTATCACCCCTTCATTAAAACCGGCACCACATTGGCAACCCTCCATGACTCTGCTATCTACTGACTATAAGGATTTAGTGAATATGCAAGACAAGTTCTCACTAAACTCTACATTCTTAACGCACCCTTCGTCTGGCCTCGGGGCCTTGTTGGACATTAATTTGTTTACTTGTTTAATAACGTCCTCCTTGGTTACCACTGAACAAGTCAACCTGTCATTTTCACTACCTATATTGGCTTGTTCCGCTGAAGGCATAATGTGAAGAACTTTAGTATATACAGAGAACAAAATATTCATTTAAAATGCTGCTCATTTCTCGATCATTTATCAGTTATCTGACCTTCAGCATTTTTAATACACCTTTACACGTGTTTTACACACCTGTCTTTCCCCTCATCTTTCTTCTACACAACTGACAATGAACAATTTAGGGTCTGTGTGCAACCCGTCCTCTTACAAACTACGTCTGAATTTGGCCGTTTACCCGTATAGCTGAAAAAGACGTAATTTGAAACTGAAAAAGGAAAAATATATATTTTTTCCAAAACAGCAAGTTAAGGATCCTCTGGTGGGTTAGAAGGGCAGGAAATTCTCCAAAAGTTTATAAACGTCATGAAAAACGTTAATTGAAAGTTTCCTTTCCTAACCTAACCGAGTAAGCCAGAGGACTCAAACAGAAAACGGGACAGTACATCTCTTTCGTGAGCCGATTTCATTTCAAATTACGTCGATTTTTGGCCATAGCGCGCACACCAGCCAATAGCGACGTTATTTTAAAGAAGACGAGTTAGTGTGCGAGCAGTCCGACACAGTCTTGCTCTAGACTGATGTTTTAGTAAGTTATCATCTGAGTCAACATCGTCATCCCTGGAGGCGCTGGCCATCCCCAAGACTGACCATCGTAAGGTCTCTCCAACCTATTCTACCCACAAAAGTTCCTAGTCTATTAAAATTAACTTTCGGAAATCTAGCAACTTAACAGTATCAGATTTACACATCTGTTCCACACCTACTATAAATCTGCTTTTCTTGTGATCACTGTTCCCTAGCTCACTCCCTATTTCCTTGTGTTCACTGTTCCCTAGCTCACTCCCTATTTCCTTGTGTTCACTGTTACCTAGCTCACTCCCTATTTCCTTGTGTTCACTGTTCCTTAGCTAACTCCCTATTTCCTTGTGTTCACTGTTCCCTAGCTCACTCCCTATTTCCTTGTGTTCACTGTTACCTAGCTCACTCCCTATTTCCTTGTGTTCACTGTTCCCTAGCTCACTCCCTATTTTCTTGTGATCATTGTTACCTAGCTCACTCCCTATTTCCTTGTGTTCACTGTTACCTAGCTCACTCCCAAATTCCTTGTGTTCACTGTTACCTAGCTCACTCCCTATTTCCTTGTGTTCACTGTTACCTAGCTCACTCCCAAATTCCTTGTGTTCACTGTTCCCTAGCTCACTCCCTATTTCGATGTCATTAATTTGTGTCTCTGTTAGAGTCTAAAATCTAAACTCTCTCACTACGTTTAGAATATCATTGTCCCGCGGAGGTGCCCAGACGTGTTGTTTTAAGGCCACGAGTCTCAACTAGTTATTGGAAATCTTTGGCTTCGTTATTTCCTAGTTTGTTAAGCCAGATTTTTCCACAAGAATTAAAGTTACCGTAGACCAGACCCTTGTGTGTTGTCACCGTAGGCCAGACCCTTGTGTGTTGTCACCGTAGGCCAGACCCTAGTGTGTTATCACCGTAGACCAGACCCTTGTGTGTTGTCACCGTAGACCAGACCCTTGTGTGTTGTCACCGTAGACCAGAGCCTTGTGTGTTGTCACCGTAGACCAGACCCTTGTGTGTTGTCACCGTAGACCAGACCCTTGTGTGTTGTCACCGTAGGCCAGACCCTAGTGTGTTGTCACCGTAGACCAGACCCTTGTATGTTGTCACCGTAGACCAGAGCCTTGTGTGTCGTCACCGTAGTCCAGACCCTTGTGTCTTGTCACCGTAGACCAGACCTTGTGTGTTGTCACCGTAGACCAGACCCTTGTATGTTGTCACCGTAGACCAGACCCTTGTGTGTTGTCACCGTAGACCAGACCCTAGTGTGTCGTCACCGTAGACCAGACCCTTGTGTGTCGTCACCGTAGGCCAGACCCTTGTGTGTCGTCACCGTAGACCAGACCCTTGTGTGTCGTCACCGTAGACCAGACCCTTGTGTCTTGTCACCGTAGACCAGACCCTTGTGTGTCGTCACCGTAGACCAGACCCTTGTGTGTCGTCACCGTAGACCAGACCCTTGTGTGTTGTCACCGTAGACCAGACCCTTGTGTGTTGTCACCGTAGACCAGACCCTAGTGTGTTGTCACCGTAGACCAGACCCTAGTGTGTTGTCACCGTAGACCAGACCCTTGTGTGTCGTCACCGTAGACCAGACCCTTGTGTGTTGTCACCGTAGACCAGACCCTTGTGTGTTGTCACCGTAGACCAGACCCTAGTGTGTTGTCACCGTAGACCAGACCCTAGTGTGTTGTCACCGTAGACCAGACCCTTGTGTGTTGTCACCGTAGACCAGACCCTAGTGTGTTGTCACCGTAGACCAGACCCTTGTGTGTCGTCACCGAGACCAGAGTGTTATCAGGCGCCATTTTAGTCTTGTGGTGCGTCGGGTGCACAGGATGCAGAGCAAGAGTGCACCTTGCATATATTGCAGACTGCCGTCCGCCACTAGCGGGTGAGGTCAGCTGCAGCAAGCACGGCCACCGTTGCCAGCACCGTCGCCGCCACCGTTGCCAGCACCGTCGCCGCCACCGTTGCCAGCACCGTCGCCGGCACCGTCGCCGCCACCGTTGCCAGCACCGTCGCCGGCACCGTTGCCGTTAAACACCTCAACCACAACTCGTCACAGCCTCATAGATCACCTCTGATGATGATGATGATGTGTGTGTGTGTGTGTGTGTGTGTGTGTGTGTGTGTGTGTGTGGTTGTGTGTGTGTGTGTGTGTGTGTGTGTGTGTGTGTGTGTGTGTGTGTGTGTGTACTCACCTAGTTGTACTCACCTAGTTGTGCTTGCGGGGGTTGAGCTCTGGCTCTTTGGTCCCGCCTCTCAACCGTCAATCAACAGGTGTACAATTTCCTGAGCCTAATGGGCTCTATCATATCTACACTTGAAACTGTGTATGGAGTCAGCCTCCACCACATCGCTTCCTAATGTATTCCATTTGTCAACCACTCTGACACTAAAAAAGTTCTTTCTAATATCTCTGTGGCTCATTTGGGCACTCAGCTTCCACCTGTGTCCCCTAGTGCGTGTGTCCCTTGTGTTAAACAGCCTGTCTTTATCAACCCTGTCGATTCCCCTGAGAATCTTGAATGTGGTGATCATGTCCCCCCTAACTCTTTCTGTCTTCCAACAAGTGAGGTTTAATTCCTGTAGTCTCTCCTCGTAGCTCATACCTCTCAGCTCGAGTACTAGTCTGGTGGCAAACCTTTGAACCTTTTCCAGTTTAGTCTTATGCTTGACTAGATATGGACTCCATGCTGGAGCCGCATACTCCAGGATTGGTCTGACATATGTGGTATATAATGTTCTGAAAGATTCCTTACACAAGTTTCTAAAGGCCGTTCTTATGTTAGCCAACCTGGCATATGCTGCTGATGTTATCCTCTTGATATGAGCTTCAGGGGACAGGTCTGGCGTGATATCAACCCCCAGGTCTTTCTCTCTCTCTGACTCTTGAAGGATTTCATATCCCAAATGTACCTTGTATCTACTCCTGCTTCCTACCCCTATCTTCATTACATTACATTTGCTTGGGTTAAACTCTAACAGCCATTTGTTCGACCATTCCTGCAGCTTGTCAGGTCTTCTTGAAGCCTCAAGCTGTCCTCCTCTGTCTTAATCCTTCTCATAATTTGGCGTCGTCAGCAAACATTGAGAGGAATGAGTCTATACCCTCTGGGAGATCATTTACGTATTCAGAAACAGGATAGGTCCAAGTACAGAGCCCTGGGACTCCACTGGTGACTTCACGCCAGTCTGAGGTCTCACCCCTCACTGTACTCTCTGCTTCCTATTGCTTAGGTACTCCCTTATCCACTGGAGCGCCCTACCGGTTACTCCTGCCTGTTTCTCCAGCTTATGCATCAGCCTTTTATGGGGTACTGTGTCAAAGGCTTTCCGACAGTCCAAAAAAATGCAGTCCGCCCACCCTTCTCTTTCTTGCTTAATTTTTGTCTCTGATCATAGAATTCTATCAAGCCTGTAAGGCATTTACCCTCCCTGAACCCATGTTGATGGGTTGTCACGAAGTCTCTTCTCTCCAGATGTGTTACTAGGTTTTTTTCTCTACAATGCTTCTCCATCACCTTGNGCAGGAACCATACACCACAAGCACTAATGATGGGCGCTGGTGTCATCAACATCGATGTACTGTGCCTGCAGGAACCATACACCACAAGCACTAATGATGGACGCTGGTGTCATCAACATTGATGCACTGTGCCTGCAGGAACCATACACCACAAGCACTAATGATGGACGCTGGTACCATCAACATTGATGTACTGTGCCTGCAGGAACCATACACCACAAGCACTAATGATGGACGCTGGTACCATCAACATTGATGTACTGTGCCTGCAGGAACCATACACCACAAGCACTAATGATGGACGCCGGTGCCAACAACATTGATGACTGTGCTGCAGGAACCATACACCACAAGCACTAATGATGGACGCTGGTGCCAACAACATTGATGTACTGTGCCTGCAGGAACCATACACTGGAAGCACAAAAAATAAAACGCTACCCAAACTCCCAGGTTATGTAGCATTCTCAAATGTTGGTTCACATGATGTCGGTATCATGACGTATGTTAAAAGTAACCTAGTGTGTAAACATGTTAAAAACCACAAAAGTGACGACTCATATTACCAGCAGTTTCAGATTGTTACAGCGACCGGCTTATTTTTATTAACTTAGTTAATGTTTATGTAAGGTGCCATCATATGGTGGAAGCTTCTCTTCCAAAATCACCAGCAGCTCTCACACCATTGTCATGGGTGATTTTAATGCTAGACACACTAGCCTGGGTGACACCAAAACAAATACAAATGGTAAGGTTTTAGTGAAATATCTAAGAGACAATAACATGTCCGAATTCAACTTTGACTCCTCTAACGTCACACACCTCATGGGTGGCAGACTTGATTATGTCATTGGTCACGGTCTCATTGATAATGATGTCGGAGGATCAATTGTTCACGAATTACTTAGTGACCATTTTGCCATATTCAGGTCATACACCATCAATAATGTCAAATCTCTAAGTTTTGAAACAAAAAAATCACTATCCCTGAAAATTTACACATGCTTCAAATTCCTCATTTCTGAATGGTATAACACTTACTGCTTTACTACCGTCAACGCATTATATGAGGACCTGGTCACTGAAGTAACCGCTTTTTATGACAATGTTGTAAAATCCACAAGACTCAAAACAGTGAGGAAGGGACAGAGGTGGTTCACTGACTCACGCCTTAAGCTCCTGCATGACAGAGTTCTATTCCCAGCTGAGCAGTATAAAACACATATAACAGCTGACACCCTCAACCTATTTCTTAAAGCCAGCCGAGAGTTTAGAGAGCTAAAGGAACAGGTGTATAACCAGCACTGGGAACAGTTTCTGCAAGGCATCAATCATGCAACATCATCATCCCAAAAGTGAAATAAAATGAAAAAGATTTCTCGTCCTAGCAGTCGTCAACTTGATCACCATTCACCTGTAGACTATGCCGACATGCTGCTTCAGCAATATGCAAGCACTGCTAGTATAAGCAGCCTGCCCCTAGATGTTCAACACCATCTGGTTACTACCAAAATAAATCGTAACTTCAATATTGAAATTGTTTGTAGTGAAATAGGGTCTGATGATAACTAAGGCATAACCCCCTTTGAAATTAAAAATGCCCTCAAGAAAGGTAAGGCTACCTCTCCTGGAGAGGATGGCATCACATACAACACCATGAGAGTACTTGCTGAGCTGCCAAATAGCCCTTTGCTAGAATTGTTTAATCAAAGTCTAAGGCAGGGTGTCTTACCTGACCGCTGGACACAGGGACTCATAATACCCATACCCAAGCTTAATTCACAAAAAATCAGACCCATTTCTCTGACATCGTGCATGTGTAAAGTTCTTGAGAGAATTATTCACGACAGACTAATGTTTCAAATCAAGCCCCACCTTGCCCCTAACCTGTATGGTTTCCTTCCTGGAAGAAGCACACAAATTTGCTTTGCTGTGTATTTTATCAGAGAGGGACCAAGCTCTCAGGCGGCATTTATTGATCCCCAAACTGCTTTTGATACAGAAAACAGAGAAATAGTCTTAGAACAACTAGCCTCTTTTGGAGTTAAGGGAAGACTGTTGACATGGCTCAGAGGTTACCTGAGTAACAGAACCGTCTCAGTCCTTTTCAAGGGGGGTCAAAAGTAAACTTTGTGCACCCTTTGAGTTGGGTACACCTCAGGGTGGAGTGCTAAGTCCTACACTGTTCAATGTTCTGATGCACAAATTAACAATTGATATTCTCACACTATCTGACGAAGCCGTTATCTGCTATGCCGATGACATATGCATTGTTGCAAATACCCAAACTAGACTGCAAACTCTACTTAATTCCATCGCTGCTAAAAGCATTATTTTTTTTTTATTATTATTTTCTACCACAGACGTGGCCACACATTTACAATGCTAACCAGCATATATACATTTTCTTCTGTCCTCCATGGACAAGGTTAGAGATGTGTTAAACATATAGTTCAGGGGTTTATTGAACAATCAACCACAGAAGGCGATTCGGTGCTTTTAAAATGCTAAGCTAACTTACATACGTAAATACACAGATACACAGATTTACGTATGCCCTACATAAAGTGTTCGATGTGTCTTTTACATAGTGTCATAAATGTGCATTTACAAAGGTGAAATGTAATTTTGATCAGCTTCCATATATACTTTATACACATACATATACATACACACACACACACACACATATACGTACATATACATATATACATACATATATACACACACATGCATTCACATACATTTGTCTCTTTTACTCTGACAGGGTGAGATAGCTGATAGAGAAACTAGTGTGCAATTAAGCACCTAATCACTGAAGGTGACGAAGGTGCTTTTACAAGCTCAGGTTATATAGTTATATCACATACATACATTGTATAATTGATACATTACAGGGTCAATCAAGGGTACAAGTCCAATATATCATCAAGTGTTCCAGTACTCATATAGTAATTACACAGTTCAGCATACCTCAGCCCAGGGGGGCGAAAGTCAGTCAATATGGGACATTCTACAATATAATGTTCAAGAGAGTGCATGTTTTCTCTTTCACAAAGTTGACACATAGTGTACTCGACATTTGGGTTTTGAGAAAGCTGCCAGATACGTCTATATCCCAGGCGTATTCTGGCCACTATAACATCACATTGCCGGGTTCTTGTTCTATTAGTCCCATATGTGAATGTCTCCTCACGATATCTATCATAATATTTAATGCTACAACTATCAGGTCTTTGTGAATTTGTTAGGTCGGTGAGATTTTCATTAGATATTTGTTTAAGTATTCTCTTTGTCACTGCTAATGAAATACCCATATCAATTTCTACCTCTGGTTTTCTACAGGCTGTCTTTGCAAGCATATCAACAGTGTCATGCCTTGAGATGCCAACATGTGATGGTATCCATAGGAATTTAATTTCAAATCTGATTTCTTTAGCAGCTAAAACATTCATTCGCATATCACTATTTTCTGGGTGTCACTACTATGTGCGTTCAATGCCGTGTGGTCTTGTTATCTCTATAACTAAATCCAGAGCTCTCCATTCCCAAGAGAAAACTCATGTCCCTATAACTTTCAAGGTCAACAACTAGATCATTGAAACACGTGGAATGCATCAGACGAGGGAGTGAGGAATGGGGGGAGGACGAGGGAATGCTGGAGTGGGGGATGGTGGGGAGGACTGGGGGACAGGGAAGGTTGCTGTGGCTCCGCAATGCACATGCTTTGCTGAGCCACAGCAACGCGTGGCCGGGTACATCTAGTGTATTATTAAAAAACTATTTACTTGTTTACAGATACCCAACATCTCCTGCATTGTTCAGAGACAAATTATTCAGTGCTGTTGACACCCTATTGACTGGTGTCAACATATCGACTCACTCCTTGAATGATAAACGGCCGAGTTAAAATGCCATCCATCATTTGACTCAGCAGTTTAATCAGCCAACAATCTCATTCAGCTCAACGTTACTTTTAAATGCAATCTACTTCTCTCCGCTATTCCTCTTTATCTGTACCCCGCCATTCATGCTTCATTCACACATCATTCACACATTCACACATCATTCACACACACCATACACACATCATACACACACCATACACACATCATTCACACGTCATACACACATCATTCACACATATCATTCACACACATCATTCACACAACCTGTGGCAAGTTAAACAACATTCTCACCTCTACACTACACAACACAACTACCTGTGGCAGGTGGCTACCGTTACCTGTGGCAGGTGGGTACCGTTACCTGTGGCAGGAGGCTACCGTTACCTGTGGCAGGTGGCTACCGTTACCTGTGACAGGTGGCTACCGTTACCTGTGACAGGTGGCTACCGTTACCTGTGACAGGTGGCTACCGTTACCTGTGACAGGTGGCTACCGTTACCTGTGGCAGGTGGCTACCGTTACCTGTGGCAGGTGGGTACCGTTACCTGTGGCAGGAGGCTACCGTTACCTGTGGCAGGTGGCTACCGTTACCTGTGACAGGTGGCTACCGTTACCTGTGACAGGTGGCTACCGTTACCTGTGACAGGTGGCTACCGTTACCTGTGACAGGTGGCTACCGTTACCTGTGGCAGGTGGCTACCGTTACCTGTGGCAGGTGGCTACCGTTACCTGTGGCAGGTGGTACCGTTACCTGTGGCAGGAGGCTACCGTTACCTGTGGCAGGTGGCTACCGTTACCTGTGGCAGGTGGCTACCGTTACCTGTGGCAGGTGGCTACCGTTACCTGTGGCAGGTGGCTACCGTTACCTGTGGCAGGTGGCTACCGTTACCTGTGGCAGGTGGCTACCGTTACCTGTGGCAGGTGGGTACCGTTACCTGTGGCAGGTGGCTACCGTTACCTGTGACAGGTGGGTACCGTTACCTGTGGCAGGTGGCTACCGTTACCTGTGACAGGTGGTACCGTTACCTGTGGCAGGTGGCTACCGTTACCTGTGGCAAGTGGCTACCGTTACCTGTTACAGGTGGCTACCGTTACCTGTGGCAGGTGGCTACCGTTACCTGTGGCAGGTGGCTACCGTTACCTGTGACAGGTGGGTACCGTTACCTGTGGCAGGAGGCTACCGTTACCTGTGGCAGGTGGCTACCGTTACCTGTGGCAGGTGGCTACCGTTACCTGTGGCAGGTGGCTACCGTTACCTGTGGCAGGTGGCTACCGTTACCTGTGGCAGGTGGGTACCGTTACCTGTGGCAGGTGGCTACCGTTACCTGTGGCAGGTGGCTACCGTTACCTGTGGCAGGTGGCTACCGTTACCTGTGGCAGGTGGCTACCGTTACCTGTGGCAGGTGGGTACCGTTACCTGTGGCAGGTGGCTACCGTTACCTGTGGCAGGTGGGTACCGTTACCTGTGGCAGGTGGCTACCGTTACCTGTGGCAGGTGGCTACCGTTACCTGTGGCAGGTGGCTACCGTTACCTGTGGCAGGTGGGTACCGTTACCTGTGGCAGGTGGCTACCGTTACCTGTGGCAGGTGGCTACCGTTACCTGTGGCAGGTGGCTACCGTTACCTGTGGCAGGTGGCTACCGTTACCTGTGACAGGTGGCTACCGTTACCTGTGGCAGGTGGCTACCGTTACCTGTGGCAGGTGGCTACCGTTACCTGTGGCAGGTGGCTACCGTTACCTGTGGCAGGTGGCTACCGTTACCTGTGGCAGGTGGCTACCGTTACCTGTGGCAGGTGGCTACCGTTACCTGTGGCAGGTGGCTACCGTTACCTGTGGCAGGTGGCTACCGTTACCTGTGGCAAGTGGGTACCGTTACCTGTGGCAGGTGGCTACCGTTACCTGTGGCAGGTGGCTACCGTTACCTGTGGCAGGTGGCTACCGTTACCTGTGGCAGGTGGCTACCGTTACCTGTGACAGGTGGCTACCGTTACCTGTGGCAGGTGGCTACCGTTACCTGTGGCAGGTGGCTACCGTTACCTGTGGCAGGTGGCTACCGTTACCTGTGGCAGGTGGCTACCGTTACCTGTGGCAGGTGGGTACCGTTACCTGTGGCAGGTGGCTACCGTTACCTGTGGCAGGTGGTACCGTTACCTGTGGCAGGTGGCTACCGTTACCTGTGGCAGGTGGCTACCGTTACCTGTGGCAGGTGGGTACCGTTACCTGTGGCAGGTGGCTACCGTTACCTGTGGCAGGTGGCTACCGTTACCTGTGGCAGGTGGCTACCGTTACCTGTGGCAGGTGGCTACCGTTACCTGTGGCAGGTGGCTACCGTTACCTGTGGCAGGTGGCTACCGTTACCTGTGGCAGGTGGCTATCGTTACCTGTGGCAGGTGGGTACCGTTACCTGTGGCAGGTGGCTACCGTTACCTGTGGCAGGTGGCTACCGTTACCTGTGACATTGTGACATGTGTACTGTGTGTCCTACACTCTCAGTACCCAACCCCACCATGTGTACTAGGTGTCCTACACTCTCAGTACCCAACCCCACCATGTGTACTAGGTGTCCTACACTCTCAGTACCCAACCCCACCATGTGTACTAGGTGTCCTACACTCTCAGTACCCAACCCCACCATGTGTACTAGGTGTCCTACACTCTCAGTACCCAACCCCACCATGTGTACTAGGTGTCCTACACTCTCAGTATCCAACCCCACCATGTGTACTGTGTGTCCTACACTCTCAGTACCCAACCCCACATGTGTACTGGGTGTCCTACACTCTCAGAACCCAACCCCACCATGTGTACTGGGTGTCCTACACTCTCAGTACCCAACTCCACTATGTGTACTGGGTGTCCTACACTCTGAGGAGAGAGGCTACCGCACTTCTTTCCACAGAGTATATCTTGAGAGCTTTGAAGGCGGTCCCAAAAATGTAGATGTTGTATCGTGTCTCTGTGGAAACGGTCTGTGTGTCGTACATGTTCTCTGTATTCTCTCTAATTCAGAGATCTCTCCCGCTCTGAAGGGGAAGTGAGTACTGAGCAGTACTCAAGACGGGAAAACACAAGTCATTTAAATAGTATTAGCATTGCTGTGGTGCCTCTGGATATGAACGTTCTTATAATTCAGAACGTGGATGTGGTGTGGTGTACTGTGGTGTGGGGTACTGTGGTGTGGTGTACTGTGGTGTACTGTGGTGTACTGTGGTGTGGTGTGGTGTACTGTGGTGCACTGTGGTGTACTGTGGTGTGGTGTACTGTGGTGCACTGTGGTGTACTGTGGTGTGGTGTACTGTGGTGTGTTGTACTGTGGTGGTGTTGTACTGTGGTGTACTGTGGTGTGGTGTACTGTGTTTACTGTTGTGTCTGTGGGTGGGGTACTGTGGGTGGTACTGTGGTGTGTTGTACTGTGGTGTGGGGTACTGTGTGTGATGTACTGTGGTGTGTTGTACTGTGGTGTGTTGTACTGTGGTGTACTGTGGTGTGGTGTACTGTGGTGTACTGTGGTGTGTGTACTGTGGTGTACTGTGGTGTGGGGTACTGTGGTGTACTGTGGTGTGT